>JANJXV010000291.1:125000-142500 GCA_024803745.1 Megascapheus bottae
ACCCTAACCCTAACCCTTACCATAACCCTAATCCTAACCCTAACCCTTATCCTTACCCGGACCCTAACCCTAACCCTTAAACTAAACCTAACCCTAACCCTAACCCTTACACTAACCCTAACCCTTTTCCTATCTCCTAACCCTAACTGTAAACCTAACTCTAACCCTAACCCTAACCCTAACCCTAACCCTAACCCTAACCCTAACCTTAAACCTAACCCTAACCCTAATCCTAACCCTAAACTTAGCCCTAAACCTAACCCTAACCCTAAACCTAACCCTAACCCTAACCCTAATCCTTACCCTTATCCTATACTTAACCCTAACACTAACAATTACCCTTATCCTAAAAGCTACCATAAACCTTACCCTAACCCTAACCCTAACCCTTACCCTAACCCTAATCCTAACCCTAACCCTTACCCTTACCCTAACACTAACCCTACACCTTACCCTTACCTTAACCCTAACTCTAATCCTAACCGTTACGCTTATCCTAACGCTAAACCTAACCCTAACCCTAAGCCTAAACCTAACCCTTACCCTTACCCTAATCCTAAACCTAACCGTAAGCCTAACCCTAACCCTAACCCAAAACCTAACCTTACCCTAACCCTAAACCCTAACCCTTACCCTTACCCTAACCCTAACCCTAGCCTTAACCCCAACACTAAACCTAATCCTAACCCTAAGTCTTACCGTTACCCTAACCCTAACCCTAACCCTAACCCTAAACCTAACCCTAACCCTTACCCTAACCCTAAACCTAAATCTAACCCTAAACCTTACCCTTACCCGCACCCTAACCATAACCTTAACCCTAATCCTAAACCTAACCCTAACCCTAAACCTTATCCTTACCCAAACCCTAATCCTAACCCAATCCCTAACCCTAAACATAACCCTAAACCGAACCCTTACACTTACCCTAACCCTAACCCTAAACCTAACCCTAACCCTTTCGCTTACCCTAACCCTAAACCTAACCCTAACCCTAACCTTAACCCTAACCCTTACCCTAAACCTAACCCTAACCCTAACCCTTATCCTTACCCTAACCCTAACCCTAACTCTAACCCTAAACCTAACCCTAACCCTAACCCTAACCCTTACGCATACCGTAACACTAAACTTAAACCTAACCCTAACCCAAACCCTAAACCTAACCCTAACCCTAACCTTAATCCTAAACCTTACCCTTACCCTAAACCTAACCCTAACCCTAACACTCACCCTTACCCTTACCCTAACCATAACCCTAAACCTTACCCTTACCCTAACCCTAAATCTAAACATTACCCTAACCCTAACCCTAATTCTTACCCTTACCCTTACCCTTACCCTAACCCTAAACCTAACCTTAACCCTAACCCTAACCCTAACCCTTACCCTTAACCTAACTCTAACCCTAACCCTAACCCTTACCCTAACACTTACCCTAATCCTAACCCTAACCCTAAACCTAACACTTAAACTTAACCTAACCCTAACCCTAAACCTAACCCTTATCCTGACCCTAAACCCAACCCTAACCCTAACTCTAATACTTACCCTAACCCTAACCCTAAGCCTAACCATAACCCTTTCCCTAACCCTAACAATAACCCTAACCCTAACACCTAACCCTAAACCTTAACCTAAACCTAACCATAACCTAACCATATCCCTTACCCTTAACCAAACCTAAATCTCACTCTAACCCTAACCCTAACCCTAATCTTTAAACTAACCCTAACCCTAACCCTAACCCTTACCCTAACCTACCCTAACCCTAACCCTAACCCTAACCGTAACCCTAACCTTAACCCTAACGCTAACCCTAACCCTAATCCTTACACTTACCCTAACCCTAACCTTAACCTAACCCTGAACCTAACCCTAACCCTAACCTTAACCCTAAGCCTAAACCTTGTCCTTACCCTAACCCTAACCCTAAACCTAACCCTAACCCTAACCCTTACCCTTACCCTAACACTAACTCTAAACCTAACCCTAACCCTAAACCTAACCCTTACAATTACCCTAACCCTAACACTAACCCTAACCCTACCACCTAAACCTAACCCTAACCCTAAACCTTACAATAAACCTAACCCTAACCCTAAACCTAACCCTTGCACTTATCCTAACCCTAATCCTAACCCTAACCCTTAACCTAACCCTAACACTAACCCTAAACTCTTACCCTAACCCTAAACCTAACCCTAACCCTTACAGTTACACTAACACTAACTCTAAACCTAACCCTAACCCTAAACCTAACCCTCACCCTTACCCTAACCCTAAACCTAACCCTAACCCTTACCCTTTCCCTAACCCTAACCCTAACCCTAACACTTATCCTAACTTTAACCCTAAACCTTACCCTGACCCTCATCCTAACCGTAACCCTAACCCTAAAACTTACCCTAACCCTAACCCTAAACCTAACACATAACCTTACCCGAACACTAACCCTAACACTAATCCTAACCTAACCCTAATCCTAACCCTACCCCTAACCCTAAGTATAACCCTAACCCTCACCCTAACCCTAATCCTTAATCGTACCCTAACCCTAAACCTAAACTTAAACCCAACCCTAAACCCTAAACCTGACCCTAACCCTAACCCTTACCTTACCCTAACCCTAACCCTTAAACTAAACCTAACCCTAACCCTAACCCTTACACTAACCCTAACCCTAGTCCTGACTCTTAACCCTAACCGTAAACTAAACTCTAAACCTAACCCTAACCCTAACCATTACCCTAACTCTAACCCTAATCCTTACCCTAACCCTAAACCTAACCCTAACCTTAAACCTAAACCTAACCCGAATCCTAACCCTAACCTTAACCCTAAACCTAACCCTAACCCTTGCCCTTACCCTAACCCTAACCCTGAACCTAACACTAACCCTAACTCTGACCCTAACCCTAATCCTAACCCTTATCCTAAACCTAACCCTAACACTAACAATTAACCTTATCCTAAACCCTACCATAACCCTTACCCTAACCCTAACCCTAACCCTACCCTAACCCTAATCCTAACCCTAACCCTTACCCTTACCCTAACCCTAACCCTAACCCTAACCCTAACCCTAACCCTTACCATAACCCTAACACTAAACCTTACCCTTACCTTAACCCTAACCCTAATCCTAACTGTTATGCTTCCAGAACGCTAAACCTAACCCTAACCCTAACCCTAACCCTAACCCTTACCCTTACCCTAATCCGAAACCTAACCGTAACCGTAACCCTAACCCTAACCCAAACCCTAACCCTTACCTTAACATTAACCCTAACCCTTACCCTTACCCTAACCCTAACCCTAACCTTAACCCCAACCCTAAACCTAATCCTAACCCTAAGACTTACCCTTACCCTAACCATAACCCTAACCCTAACCCTAACCCTAACCCTTACCCTAAACCTAAACCTAAATCTAACCCTAAACCTTACCCTTACCCGCACCCTAACCCTAACCTTAACCCTAATCCTAAACCTAACCCTAACCCTAACCCTTATCCTTACCCAAACCCTAACCCTAACCCAATCCCTAACCCTAACCATAACCCTAAACCGAACCCTAACCCTAACCCTAACCTTAACCCCAACCCTTACCCTAAACCTAACCCTAAACCTAACCCTAACCCTTACACATACCATACCGTAATGCTAAACATAAACCTAACCCTAACCCTAACCCAAACCCTAAACCTAACCCTAATCCTAACCCTTACCCTTACCCTAAACCTAACCCAAACCCTAAAACTCACCCTTACCCTTACCCTAAACATAACCCTAACCCTAACCCTATACCCTACCCTTACCCTAACCCTAACACTAACCATTACCCTAACCCTAACCCTAACTCTTACCCTAACCCTAACCCTAACCCTAACCCTTACCCTAACACTAACACTAACCGTAACCCTTACCCTTACCCTAACCCTAACCCTAAACTTAACCCCAAACCTAAACCTAACTCTAAAGCTAACGCTTACCCTAACACTTACCCTAACCCTAACCCTAACCCTAACCCTAACACTTAACCTTACCCTAACCCTAACCCTAACCCTAACCCTTACACTTACCCTAACCCTAACCCTAACGCTAACAGTTACCCTATCCCTAACCCTAACCCTAACCCTTACCCTAACCCTAACCCTAACCATAGACCTTTCCCTAACCCTAACCCTATCCCTAAACCTAACACCTAACCCTAACCCTTAAACTAAACCTAACCATAACCCTAACCATAACCCTTACTCTTAACCAACCCTAAATCTCACTCTAACCCTAAAACTAACCCTAACCTTAACCCTAAGCCTAAACCTTGCCCTTACCCTAACCCTAACCCTAAACCTAACCCTAACCCTAACCCTAACCCTTACCCTTACCCTAACCCTAACCCTAAACTTAACCCCAAACCTAAACCTAACTCTAAAGCTAACGCTTACCCTAACACTTACCCTAACACTAACCCTAAACCTAACCCTAATCCTAACACTTAACCTTACCCTAACCCTAACCCTACCCCTAACCCTTACCCTTACCCTAACCCTAATCCTAACGCTAACACTTACCCTATACCTAAACCTAACCCTAACCCTTACCCTAACCCTAACCCTAACCATAGCCCTTTCCCTAACCCTAACCCTAACCCTAACACCTAACCCTAACCCTTAAATTAAACCTAACCATAACCCTAACCATAACCCTTACTCTTAACCAACCCTAAATCTCACTGTAACCCTAACCCTAACCCTAACCCTTAAACTAACTCTAACCCTAACCCTAACCCTTACCGTAACCTACCCTAACACAAAGCCTAACCTTAACCCTAACCCTAACCTCTAACTTAACCCTAACCCTAACCGTAACCCTAACCCTTACCCTTACACTAACACTAAGCCTAACCCTAACCCTAACCCTAACCCTTACTCTAACCCTAACCCTAATCCTAAACTTAAACCTAAACCTAACCCTGACCTTAACCCTAACCCTAACCCTAACACTAACACTTACCCTTACCTAACCCTAACCCTAATCCTAACTCTTTCCCTAACACTAAACCTAACCATAACCTTAACCCCTAACCCTTACCCTAACCCTAACTCTACCCCTAACCCTAACTATAACCCTAATCCTAACCCTAAACCTAACCCTAAACCTAACCTTAACCCTAACCCTAACCCTAACCCTAACCTAACACTTACCCTTACCCTAACCCTAACCCGAACCTTAACCCCAACCTTAAACCTAACCCTAACCCTAACCCTAACCCTAAACCTAAACCTAACCCTAATCCTAACCATAACCTTAACCCTAAGCATAACCCTAACCCTAACCCTAATCCTTAAACTAACCCTACCCTAAACCTAACCCTAACCCTTAAACTAACCCTACCCTACACCAAACCCTAACCCTAACCCTAACCCTAAGCCTAACCCCTAACCCTAAACCAAAACCTAACCCTAACCCTTACCCTAACCCTAACCCTAACCCTAACCCTAACCTTAACCCTAACCCTAACACTAACCCTAACAATTACACTTACCCTAACTCTAACACTAACCCTAACCCTAACCCTAACCTTAACCCCAACCCTAAACCTAATCCTACCCTAAAACTTACCCTTACCCTAACCCTAACCCTAACTCTAACCCTAACCCTAACCCTTAACCTAACCCTAACCCTAACCCTAACCCTAACACTTATCCTTAACAAAACCCGAACCCTAACCCTAACCCTAACCCTAACCCTAACCTTAACCTTAAACCTAACCCTAACCCTAACCCTAACCCTTATCCTTACAGTAACCCTAACGCTAACTCTAACCCTAAACCTAACCCTAACCCTAACCTAACCCTTACGCTTACCCTAACGCTAAACGTAACATTAACCCTAACCCTTACCCTAAATCTAACCCTAACCCTAACCTTAACCCTAAACCTTACTCTTACCCTAAACCTAACCTTAACCCTAACACTTACCCTTACCCTTACCCTAAACTGAATCCTAACACTAACCCTAAACCTTACCCTTAGCCTAACCCTAAAACTAACCCTTACCCCACCCCTAACCCTAACTCTAACCCTTACAATTACCCTTACCCTTACCCATACCCTAACCCTAAACCTAACCCTAACCCTAACCCTAACTCTAACCCTTCCCCTAACCCTAACCCTAATCCTAACCTTAAACCTAACCATAACCCTGACCTTAACCCTAAGCCTAACCCTAACCTAACCCTTACCCTTACCCTATCCCTAACCCTAAATCTAACCCTAACCCTAACCCTAACCATTACCCTAACCCTAACCTTAATCCTAACCCTAACCCTTACCCTTACCCTAACCCTAACCCTAACCCTAAACCTAAACCTAACCCTAACCGTTAAACTAACCCTACCCTAAACCTAACCCTAACCCTAACCCTAACCCTAAGCCTAACCCCTAACCCTAAACCAAAACCTACCCCTAACCCTTACCCTAAACCTAACCCTTACCCTAACCCTAACACTAACCCTAACAATTACACTTACCCTAACCCTAACCCTAACCCTAACCTTAACCCCAACCCTAAACCTAATCCTAACCCTAACACTTACCCTTACCCTAACCCTAACAATAACTCTACCCTTAACCCTAACCCTTAACCTAACCCTAACCCTAAACCTAACCCTAACACTTATCCTTACCCAAACCCGAACCCTAACCCTTACCCTAACCCTAACCCTAAACCTAACCCTAACCATTACCCTTACCCTAACCCTAACCCTAACCCTAAACCTAACCTTAACCTTAAACCTAACCCTAAACCTAACCCTAACCCTTATCCTTACCGTAACACTAACGCTAACTCTAACCCTAACCCTAACCCTAAACCTAACCATTACCCTTACCCTAACCCGAACCCTAAACCTAACCCTAACCTTAACCTTAAACCTAACCCTAACTCTAACCCTAACCCTTATCCTTACCGTAACACTAACGCTAACTCTAACCCTAACCCTAACCCTAAACCTAACCATTACCCTTACCCTAACCCGAACCCTAAACCTAACCTAACCCTTACCCTTACCCTAACCCTAAGCCTAACACTAACCCTAACCTTAACCCTAACCCTTACCCTTACTCTAACCCTAACCCTAACCTTTATCCTTACTGTAACCCTAACGCTAACTCTAACCCTAAACCTAACCCTAACCCTAACCTAACCCTTTCGCTTACCCCAACGCTAAACGTAACATTAACCCTAACCCTAAGCCTAAACCTAACCCTAACCCTAACCTTAACCCTAAACCTTACTCTTACCCTAAACCTAACCTTAACCCTAACACTTACACTTACCCTTACCCTAAACATAACCCTAAACCTAACCCTAAACCTTACCCTTAGCCTAACCCTAAAACTAACCCTTACCATACCCCTAACCCTAACTCTAACCCTTACAATTACCCTTACCCTTACCCTTACCCTAACCCTAAACCTAACCCTAACCCTAACCCTAACCCTAACCCTTCCCCTAACCCTAACCATAATCCTAACCTTAAACCTAAACCTAACCCTGACCTTAACCCTAAGCCTAACCCTAACCTAACCCCTACCCTTACCCTAACCCTAACCCTAACCTTAACCCCAAACCTAAACCTAACCCTAATCCTAACCCTAACCGTTACCCTAACCCTATCCCTAACCCTAACCCTAACCCTTACCTTTACCCTCACCCTAACATTAACCCTAACCCTAACCCTCACCCTAACCTTAATTGTAACATTTTTCCTTACCCTAACCCTAACCCTAAACCTAACCCTAAACCTAAACCTAACCCTTACCCTTACCCTAACCCTAAACCTAACCCTAACCCTAACCCTTACCCTTACCCTAACCCTAACCCTAACACTAACACTTACCCTTACCTAACCCTAACCCTAATCCTAACTCTTTCCCTAACCCTAAACCTAACCCGAACGGTAACCCATAACCCTAACCCTAACTCTAATCCTAACCCTTACCCTTACCCTAAAACTAACCCTAACCATAACCATAACCATAACCCTAATCCTAACCCTAAACCTAAACCTAACCCTAACCTTAACCCTAACCCTAACCCTAACCCTAACATAACCCTTACCCTTACCCTAACCCTAACCCGAAACTTAACCCCAACCTTAAACCTAACCCTAATCCTATCCCTAACCCTTACCCTAACCCTAAACGTAACCCTTACCCTAACTCTAACTCTAATCTTAACCCTAACCCTTACCCTTACTCTCACCCTAACATTACCTCTAATATTTATCCTTATGCTAACTCTAACCGTAAACCTAACCCTAACACTAAACCTAATCCTTACCCTTACCATAACCCTAAACCTAACCCAAACCCTTACCCTTACACTAACCCTAACCCTAACCCTAACCCTGACCATTACCTTAACCCTAAACCTTACCCTTACCCTAGCCCTAACCGTAACACTAACCCTAACCCTAACACTTACCCTAACCCTAACCCTAACCCTAACACATAACCTTACCCTAACCCTAACCCTAACCCTAACCCTAAACCTAACCCTAATCCTAACCCTAACCTTAACCCTAAGCATAACCCTAACCCTAACCCTAACCCTAAACCTTAAATGTATCCTAACCCTAAACCTAACCTTAACCCCAACCTTAACCTAACCCTAACTCTAACCCTTACCCTTACCCTATCCCTAACCCTAAACCTAACCCTAACCCTAACCCAAACCAATATCCTAACCCTAACCCTAATCCTAACCCTAACCCTTACCCTTACCCTAACCCTAACCCTAAACCTAAACCTAAACCTAACCCTAACCCTTAAACTAACCCTACCCTAAACCTAACCCTAACCCTAACCCTAACCCTAAGCCTAACCCCTAACCCTAAACCAATACCTAACCCTAACCCTTACCCTAACCCTAACCCTAACCCTAACCCTAACCTTAAACCTAAACCTAACACTAACCCTAACAATTACACTTACCCTAACCATAACACTAACCCTAATCCTAACCCTAACCTTAGCCCTAACCCTAATCCTTGCCATTACCCTAACCCTAACTCTAAATGTAACCCTAACCCTAACACTTACCCTAACCCTAAACCTAACCCTTACATTAACCCTAATCCTAACCCTAAACACAAACTTAACCCCAACCCTAACCCTAACCCTAACCCTTACCCTTACTCTAACACTAAGCCTAACCCTAACCTTAACCCTAACCCTAACCCTTACCCTAACCCTAATCCTAACCCTAAATTTAAACCTAACCCTAACCCTAACCTCAACCGTAACCCTAAGCATAACCCTAACCTTAAACCTTACCCTTAACCTGACACTAAGCCTAAGCCTACCCCTAAACCTAACCCTTACCATAACCATAACCCTAATCATAACCCTAAACCTAACCCTAATCCTAACCTTAACCCTAACCCTAACCTTAACTCTAAAATTTATCCTTACCCTACCCTAACCCTAAACCTAACCCTAACCCCAAACCTAACCCTTACCCTTACCCTAACCCTAACCCTAACCCTAACCCTAACCCTGACCCTAACTTTAACCCTAACCCTTACCCTTACCCCAACCCTAACCGTAACACTAACCCTAACCCTAACACTTACCCTAAGCCTAACCCTAACCCTAAACCTAACCCTAATCCTAACCCTAACCCTAACCCTAAGCATAACCCTAACTCTAAACCTAAGCCTAATCCTTCAATGTACCCTAACCCTAAACCTAACCTTAACCCCAACCCTATACCTAACCCTAACCCTAACCCTTACCCTTACCCTATCCCTAACCCTAAACCTAACTCTAACCCTAACCCTAACCATTACCCTAACCCTAACCCTAATCCTAACCCTAACCCTTACCCTTACCCTAACCCTAACCCTAAACATAACCCTAACCCTAACCCTTAAACTAACCCTTCCCTAACCCTAAACCTAACCCTAAGCCTAACCCCTAACTCTAAACCAAAACCTAACTCTAATCGTCACCCTTATCCTAAACCTAACCCTAACACTAACATTTACCCTTACCCTAAACCCTACCCTAACCCTAATCCTAACCCTAACCCTTACAATAACCCTAACCCTAACCCTAACCCTTACACTTACCCTAACCCTAAAACTAACCCTAACCCTAACCCTAACCCTTACCCTTACCCTAACCCTAAACCTAACACTATCCTTAAACCTAACCCTAACCCTAACCCTAACCCTTACCCTAACCTAATCATAACCCTTACCCTAACCCTAACCCTAACCCTAACCCTAACCTTAACCCTAAACCTAACACTAACCCTAACAATTACCCTTACCCTAACCCTAACACTAACCCTAACCCTAACCCTAACCTTAACCCTAACCCTAACCCTAATCCTTGCCCTTACCATAACCCTAACTCTAACTGTAACCCCAACCCTAACACTTACCCTAACCCTAACCCTAACCCTTACCCTAACCCTAATCCTAACCCTAACCTCAAACTTAACACTAACCCTAACCCTATCCCTAACCCTTACCCTTACTCTAACACTAAGCCTAACCCTAAACTTAACCCTAACCCTAACTCTTACCCTAACCCTAAACCTAATCCTAACCCTAAATCTAACCCTAACCCTAACCCTAACCTCAAACTTAACCCTTACCATAACCCTAACCCTAAACCTTACCCTTACCGTAACACTAAGCCTAACCCTAACCCTAACCCTAACCCTTACCCTAACCCTTACCCTTACCCTAAACCTAACCCTCACCCTTAAACTACCTCTAACCCTAATCCTAACCCTAACCCTAACCCTAACCCTAAACCTAACCCTAACCCTTACCCTAACCCTAAACCTTACCCTTTAACTAAACCTAAACCTAACCCTTAAACTAACCCTAAACCTAACCCTAACCCTAACCCTTACCCTAACCCTAACCCTCACCCTTAACCTAAACCTAACCCTAACCCTAACCCTAACCTTAACCCTAACCCTAACCCTAACACTAACCTTAACCCTAACCCTAACCCTAATCCTTGCCCTTACCCTAACCCTAACCCTAAAGCTAACACTAAACCTAAACCTAACCCTAACTCTAACCCTTACCCTTACCCTAACTCTAACCCTAAACCTAACCCTCACCCTAACCCTAACCCTAATCCTTACCCTAACCCTAACCCTAAGCCTAACCCATAACCATAAACCTATACCTAACTCTAAACCTAACCCTAACCCTAACCCTAACCCTTACCCTAACTCTAACCCTAACACTTACCCTAACCTTAACCCTAACCCTAACCCTAACCTTAACCCTAAACCTAACCCTAATCATAACCCCAACCTTAACCCTAACCCTAATCCTAACCCTTGCCCTTACCCTAACCCTAACCCTAACACTAACACTAACCCTAATCCTAACCCTAACCCTAACCCTTACCCTTATCCTAACCCTAACCCAAACCCTAACCCTCACCTTAACCCTAAACCTATCCCTAACCTCTAACACTAACCCTAGACCTAACCCTAATCCTTACCCTAACCCTAACCGTAACCCTTACCCTTACCCTAACCCTAAACCTAACCCTAACCTTAACCCTTACGCTTACCCTAACGCTAAACCTAAACCTAACCCTGACCCTAACCCTAACCCGAACACATACCGTTACCCTAACTCTAACCCTAACCGTAACCCTAACCCTAACCCTAACCTTAACCCCAACCCTAAACCTAATCCTAACCCTAACACTTACCCTTACCCTAACCCTAACCCTAACTCTAACCCTAACCCTAACCCTTAACCTAACCCTAACCCTAATCCTAACCCTAACACTTATCCTTACCCAAACCCTAACCCTAACCTAACCCTTAGCTTACCCTAACGCTAAACCTAACATTAACCCTAACCCTAACCTTCACCCTAACCCTTACCCTTACCCTAAACCTAAGCTTAACCCTAATACTTACCCTTACCCTTACCCTAACTTAACCCTAACCCTAACCCTAAACCTTACACTTACCCTAACCCAAAATCTAACCCTTACCCTACACCTAAACCTAACCCTAACCCTTAAAATTACCCTTACCCTTACCCTTACCCTAACCCTAAACCTAACCCTAACCCTAAACCTAACCCTAACCCTTACCCTAACCCTAACCCTAATCCTAACCTTAAACCTAACCCTAAACCTGACCTTAACCCTAAGCCTAACCCTAACCTAACCCTTACCCTTACCCTAACCCTAACCCTTGCCCTTACCCTCACCCTAACCTTAACCCTAACCCTAACCCTAACCCTAACCTTAATTGTAACATTTTTCTTTACCCTAACCCTAACCCTAAACCTAAACCTAAACCTAACCCTTACCCTTACCCTATCCCTAAACCTAACCCTAACCCTTACCCTTACCCTAACCCTAACCCTATCACTAACACTTACCCTTATCTAACCCTAACCCTAATCCTAACTCTTTCCCACCCCTAAACCTAACCCTAACCGTAACCCCTAACCCTAACCCTAACTCTAATCCTAACCCTTACACTTACCCTAACCCTAACCCTAACCCTAACTCTAACCCTAACCATAACCCTAATCCTAACCCTACACCTAAACCTAACCCTAACCTTAACCCTAACCCTAACCCTAACCCTAACATCACCCTTACCCTTACCCTAACCCTAACCCGAATCTCAACCCCAACCTTAAACCTTACCCTAACCATAACCCTAACGCTTACCCGAACCCTAACCCTAACCCTAACCCTAATCTTAAACCTAACCCTTACCCTTACCCTCACCCTACCTTAACTCTAATATTCATCCTTATGCTACCCCTAACCCTAAACCTAACCCTAACCCTAAACCTAAACCTTACCCTTACCATAATCCTAAACCTAACCCTAACCCTTACCCTTACCCTAACCCTAACCCTAACCCTGACCGTAACTTTAACCCTAACCCTTACCCTTACCCTAACCCTAACGTAAAACTAACCCTAACAATAACACTTACCCTAACCCTAACCCCAACCCTAACCCTAACACATAACCTTACCCTAACCCTAACCCTAAACCTACCTCTAACCCTAACCCTAACCCTAACCCTAACCATAACCATAACCCTAATCCTAACCCTACACCTAAACCTAAGCCTAACCTTAACCCTAACCCTAACCCTAACCCTAACATCACCCTTACCCTTACCCTAACCCTAACCCGAATCTCAACCCCAAACTTAAACCTAACCCTAACCATAACCCTAACGCTTAACCTAACCCTAACCCTAACCCTAATCTTAACCCTAACCCTTACCCTTACCCTCACCCTAACCTTAACTCTAATATTTATCCTTATGCTACCCCTAACCCTAAACCTAACCCTAACCATAACCCTAAACGTTACCCTTACCATAATCCTAAACCTAACCCTAACCCTTACCCTTACCCTAACCCTAACCCTAACCCTGACCATAACTTTAACCCTAACCCTTACCCTTACCCTAACCCTAACCGTAAAACTAACCCTAACAATAACACTTACCCTAACCCTAACCCTAACCCTAACCCTAACACATAACCTTACCCTAACCCTAACCCTAAACCTAACTCTAACCCTTAACCTAACCCTAATCCTAACCCTAACCTTAACCCTAAGCATAACCCTAACCCTAACCATAATCCTTAAATGTACCCTAACCCTAAACCTAACTTTAACCCCAACCCTAAACCTAACCCTAACCCTAACCCTTACCCTTACTCTTTCCCTAACCCTAAACCTAACCCTAACCCTAACCCTAACCATTACCCTAACCCTAACCCTAACCCTAACCCTAACCCTAACCCTAATCCTAACCCTAACCCTTACCCTTATCCTAACCCTAACCCTAAACCTAACCCTAACCATAACCCTTAAACTAACCCTACCCTAACCCAAACCCTAACCATAACCCTAACCCTAAGCCTAACCCCTAACCCTAAACCAAAACCTAACCCTAATCCTTACCCTTATCCTAAACCTAACACTAACATTTACCCTTACCATAAACCCTACCCTAACACTAATCCTAACCCTAACCCTTACCATAACCCTAACCCTAACCCTAACCCTTACACTTACCTAACCCTAAAACTAACCCTTACCCTAACCCTAACCCTTACCCTTACCCTAACCCTAACCCTAACCCTAACCCTAAACTTAAACTTAACCCTAACCCAAACCCTAACCCTAACCCTTACCCTAACCTAACCCTAACCCTTACCCTAACCCTAACCCTAATCCTAACCTTAACCCTAACCCTAACCCTAACCCTAACCCTTACCCTTACCCTAACCCTAACACTAACCCTAACCCTTACCCTAAACTTAACCCTAACCCTAATCCTTGCCCTTACCCTAACCCTAACTCTAACTCTAACCCTAACCCTAACACTTACCCTAACCCTAACCCTAACCCTTACCCTAACCCTAATCCTAACCCTAACCTCAAACTTAACCCTAACCCTAACCCTTACCCTTACTATAACACTAAGCCTAACCCTAACCTTAAAAATAACCCTAACCCTTACCCTAACCCTAACCCTAATCCTAACCCTAAATCTAACCCTAACCCTAACCCTAACCTCAACCTTAACCCTAACCATAACCCTAACCCTAATCCTTACCCTTACCCTAACACTAAGCCTAACCCTAACCCTAACCCTAACCCTAACCCTTATCATAACCATAACCCTAATCATAACCCTAAACCTAACCCTAATCCTAACCTTAACCCTAACCCTAACCTTAACTCTAACATTTATCCTTAGCCTACCCTAACCCTAAACCTAACCCTAACCCCATACCTAACCCTTACCCTTACCCTAACCCTAACCCTAACCCTAACCCTGACCCCAACTGTAACCCTCACCCTTACCCTTACCCTAACCCTAACCGTAACCCTAACCCTAACCCTAACACGTACCCTAACCCTAACCCTAAGCCTAACCCTAACCCTAACCCTAACACATAACCTTACCCTAAACCTAACCCTAACCCTAACCCTAACCCTAAACATACCCCTAATCCTACACCTAACCCTAACTCTAAGCATAACCCTAACCCTAACCCTAACGCTAATCCTTAAATGTACCCTAACCCTAAACCTAAACTTAACCCCAACCCTAAACCTAACCCTTACCCTAACCCTAACCCTTACCCTTACCCTATCCCTAACCCTAAACCTAAACCTAACCCTAACCGTAACCATTACCATAACCCTAACCCTAACCTAACCCTAACCCTTTCCCTTACCCGAACCCTAACCCTAACCCTAAACCTAACCCTAACTCTTACCCTAACCCTAACCCTTACCCTTACCCTAACCCTAACCTAACCCTTAAACTAAACCTAACCCTAACCCTAACCCTTACACTAACCCTAAGCCTAGTCCTATCTCCAAACCCTAACCCTAAACCTAACTGTAACCCTAACCCTAACCCTAACCCTAACCTAAAACCTAACCCTAACCCTAATCCTAACCCTAACCTTAACCCTAAACCTAACCCTAACCCTTGCCCTTACCATAACCCTAACCCTAAACCTAACACTAACCCTAAACCTAACTCTAACCCTAATCCTTACCCTTATCCTAAACCTAACCCTAACTCTAACAATTACCCTTATCCTAAACCCTACCATAACCCTTATTCTAACCCTAAACCTAACCCTTACCCTAACCCTAATCCTAACCCTAACCCTTACCCTAACCCTAACCCTAACCCTAACCCTAACCCTTACCCTAACCCTAACCCTAAACCTTACCCTTACCATAACCCTAACCATAATCCTAACCGTTACGCTTATCCAAACGCTAAACCTAACCCTAACCCTAACCCTAACCCTAACCCTTACCCTTACCGTAATCCTAAACCTAACGTAACCCTAACCCTAACCCTTACCCAAACCCTAACCCTTACCCTAACCCTAACCCTAACCCTTACCCTTACCCTAACCCTAACCCTAACCTTAACCCCAACCCTAAACCTAATCCTAACCCTAAGACTTACCCTTACCCTAACCCTAACCCCAACCCTAAACCTAACCCTAACCCTTACCCTAACCCTAAACCTAAACCTAACCCTAAACCTTACCCTTACCCGCACCCTAACCATAACCTTAACCCTAATCCTAAACTTAACCCTAACCCTAACCCTTATCCTTACCCAAACCCTAACCCTAACCCAATCCCTAACCCTAACCATAACCCTAACCCTTACACTTGCCCTAACACTAACTCTAAACCTAACCCTAACCCTTACCCTTACCCTAACACTAACCCTAACCCTAACCCTAACCTTAACCCTAACGCTAACCCTAACCCTAACCTTAACCCTAAGCCTAAACCTTGTCCTTACCCTAACCCTAACCCTAAACCTAACCCTAACCCTAACCCTAACCCTTACCCTTACCCTAACCCTAACCCTAAACTTAACCCCAAACCTAAACCTAACTCTAACGCTAACCCTTACCCTAACACTTACCCTAACCCTAAACCTAACACTTAACCTTACCCTAACCCTAACCCTAAAGAAAACCCTTACCCTAACCCTAACCCTAACCCTAACCCTAACGCTAAAACGTACCCTAAACCTAACACTAACCCTAACCCTTACCATAACCCTAACCCTAACCCTAACCCTTCCCTAATCTAAACCTTACCCTAACCATAACACCTAAACCTAAAGCTTAACCTAACCCTAACCCTAACCTTTATCCTAAACCTTACCCTTACCCTAAACCTAACCCTAACACTAACACTCACCCTTACCCTTACCCTAACCATAACCCTAACCATAACCATAACCCTTACCCTTACCCTAACCCTAACTCTAACCATTACCCTAACCCTAACCCTAACACTTACCCTTACCCTTACCCTTACCCTAACCCTAAACCTAACCTTAACCCTAACCCTAACCCTAACCCTTACCCTTACCTTAACCCTAAGCCTAAACCTTGCCCTTACCCTAACCCTAACCCTAAACCTAACCCTTACCGTTACCCTAACCTTAACCCTTACTCTAACACTTACCCTAACCCTAACCCTAACCCTAACCCTAACCTTAACCCTAACCCTAACCCTAACCCTAAAACTTACCATTACCCTAACCCTAACCCTAAACCTAACGCTTATCCTAACCCTAACCCTAACCCTAACCCTTAACCTAACCCTAACACTAACCCTAACCCTAAACCGAATCCTTACCCTAACCCTAACCCTAGGCCTAACCCCTAACCCTAAACCTATACCTAACTCTAAACCTAACCCTAACCCTAACCCTAACCCTAACTCTTACCCTAACCTTATCCCTAGCCCTAACCCTAACCTTAACCCTAACCCTAATCCTCATCCTAACCCTAAACTTAACCCTAACCCTAATCCTAACCCTTGCCCTTACCCTAACCCTAACCCTAAACCTAACACAAACCCAAACCCTAACCCTAACCCTTACCC
>JANJXV010000291.1:145000-152500 GCA_024803745.1 Megascapheus bottae
ACTCTAACCCTAACCCTAACCCTAACCCTTACCCTAACCCTAACACTAACCCTAACCTTAAACCTAACCCTAACCCTAATAACAACCCTAACCTTAATCCTAAACCTAACCCTAACCCTAACCCTTGCCCTTACCCTAACCCTAACCATAAACCTAACACTAACCCTAAACCTAACCCTAACCCTAATACTTACCCTTATCCTAAACCTAACCCTAACACTAACAATTACCCTTATCCTAAACGCTACCATAAACCTTACCCTAACCCTAACCCTAACCCTTACCCTAACCCTAATCCTAACCCTTACCCTTACCCTAACCCTAACCCTAACCCTAACCCTAACCCTTACCCTAACACTAACCTTACACCTTACCCTTACCTTAACCCTAACCCAAATCCTAACCTTTACGCTTATCCTAACGCTAAACCTAACCCTAACCCTAGCCTAAACCTAACCCTTACCCTTACCCTAATCCTAAACCTAACCGTAACCCTAACCCTAAACCTAACCCAAACCCTAACCTTACCCTAAACCTAATCCTAAACCTTACCCTTACCCTAACCCTAACCCTAACCTTAACCCCAACCCTAAACCTAATCCTAACCCTAAGTATTACCCTTCCCCTAACCCTAACCCTAACCCTAAACCTAACCCTAACCCTTACCCTAAACCTAAACCTAAATCTAACCCTAAACCTTACCCTTACCCGCACCCTAACCATAACCTTAACCCTAATCCTAAACCTAACCCTAACCCTAAACCTTATCCTTACCCAAACCCTAATCCTAACCCAATCCCTAACCCTAATCATAACCCTAAACGGAACCCTTACACTTACCCTAACCCTAACCCTAAACCTAACCCTAACCCTTACCCTTACCCTAACCCTAACCCTAACCTTAACCCCAACCCTAAACCTAATCCTAACCCTAAGTATTACCCTTCCCCTAACCCTAACCCTAACCCTAACCCTTATCCTTACCCTAACCCTAACCCTAACTCTAACCCTAACCCTAACCCTAACCCTTACGCATACCGTAACACTAAACTTAAACCTAACCCTAATCCAAACCCTAAACCTAACACTAACCCTAACCTTAATCCTAAACCTTACCCTTACCCTAAACCTAACCCTAACCCTAACACTCACCCTTACCCTTACCATAACCATAACCCTAACCATAACCCTAAACCTCACCCTTACCCTAACCCTAAATCTAACCATTACCCTAACCCTAACCTTAACTCTTACCCTTACCCTTACCCTTACCCTTACCCTAACCCTAAACCTAACCTTAACCCTAACCCTAACCCTAACCTTTACCCTTACCCTAACCCTAACCCTAACACTAACCCTTACCTTAACACTAACCCTAACTCTAACCCTTACCCTTACCCTAACCCTAACCCTAACCCTAACCTTAACCCTAAGCCTAAACCTTGTCCTTACCCTAACCCTAACCCTAAACCTAACCCTAACCCTAACCCTTACCCTAACCCTAATCCTAACCCTAACCCTAACCTTAACCCTAACCTTTACACTAAACCTAACCCTAAACCTAACCCTAACCCTTATCCTTACCCTAACCCTAACTCTAATCCTAAACCTAACCCTCACCCTAACCCTAACCCTTACGCATACCGTTACGCTAAACTTAAACCTAACCCTAACCCTAACCCAAACCCTAAACCTTACTCTAAACCTAACCTTAATCCTAAACCTTACCCTTACCCTAACCCTAACCCTAACCCTAACCCTTACCCTTACCCTAACCCTAACCCTAAATCTAACCATTACCCTAACCCTAACCTTAACTCTTACCCTTACCCTTACCCTTACCCTTACCCTAACCCTAAACCTAACCTTAACCCTAACCCTAACCCTAACCTTTACCCTTACCCTAACCCTAACCCTAACACTAACCCTTACCTTAACACTAACCCTAACTCTAACCCTTACCCTTACCCTAACCCTAACCCTAACCCTAACCTTAACCCTAAGCCTAAACCTTGTCCTTACCCTAACCCTAACCCTAAACCTAACCCTAACCCTAACCCTTACCCTTACCCTAACACTAACTGTAAACCTAACCCTAACCCTAAACCTAAACCTTACACTTACCCTAACCCTAACACTAACCCTAACCCTACCACCTAAACCTAACCCTAACCCTAAACCTTACAATAACCCTAACCCTAACCCTAAACCTAACACATAACCTTACCCTAACACTAACCCTAACACTAATCCTAACCTAACCCTAATCCTAACCCTACCCCTAACCCTAAGTATAACCCTAACCCTAACCCTAATCCTTAAACGTACCCTAACCCTAAACCTAACCTTAAACCCAACCCTAAACCAAACCCTAACCCTAACCCTAGCCCTTACCCTTACCCTAACCCTAACCCTAACCCCAACCCTAAACCTAATCCTAACCCTAAGACTTACCCTTACCCTAACCCTAACCCTAACCCTACACCTAACCCTAACCCTTACCCTAACCCTAAACCTAACCTAACCCTAAACCTTACCCTTACCCGCACCCTAACCATAACCTTAACCCTAATTCTAAACCTAACCCTAACCCTAACCATTATCCTTACCCAAACCCTAACCCTAACCCAATCCCTAACCCTAACCATAACCCTAAACCGAACCCTTACACTTACCCTAACCCTAACCCTAAACCTAACCCTAACCCTCACCCTTACCCTAACCCTAATCCTAACCCTAACCCTAACCTTAACCCTAACCTTTACACTAAACCTAACCCTAAACCTAACCCTAACCCTTATCCTTACCCTAACCCTAACTCTAATCCTAAACCTAACCCTCACCCTAACCCTAACCCTTACGCATACCGTTACGCTAAACTTAAACCTAACCCTAACCCTAACCCAAACCCTAAACCTTACCCTAAACCTAACCTTAATCCTAAACCTTACCCTTACCCTAACCCTAACCCTAACCCTAACCCTTACCCTTACCCTAACCCTAACCCTAAATCTAACCATTACCCTAACCCTAACCTTAACTCTTACCCTTACCCTTACCCTTACCCTTACCCTAACCCTAAACCTAACCTTAACCCTAACCCTAACCCTAACCTTTACCTTTACCCTAACCCTAACCCTAACACTAACCCTTACCTTAACACTAACCCTAACTCTAACCCTTACCCTTACCCTAACCCTAACCCTAACCCTAACCTTAACACTAAGCCTAAACCTTGTCCTTACCCTAACCCTAACCCTAAAACTAACCCTAACCCTAACCCTTACCCTTACCCTAACACTAACTCTAAACCTAACCCTAACCCTAAACCTAAACCTTACACTTACCCTAACCCTAACACTAACCCTAACCCTACCACCTAAACCTAACCCTAACCCTAAACCTTACAATAACCCTAACCCTAACCCTAAACCTAACACATAACCTTACCCTAACACTAACCCTAACACTAATCCTAACCTAACCCTAATCCTAACCCTACCCCTAACCCTAAGTATAACCCTAACCCTAACCCTAATCCTTAAACGTACCCTAACCCTAAACCTAACCTTAAACCCAACCCTAAACCAAACCCTAACCCTAACCCTAGCCCTTACCCTTACCCTAACCCTAACCCTAACCCCAACCCTAAACCTAATCCTAACCCTAAGACTTACCCTTACCCTAACCCTAACCCTAACCCTAAACCTAACCCTAACCCTTACCCTAACCCTAAACCTAACCTAACCCTAAACCTTACCCTTACCCGCACCCTAACCATAACCTTAACCCTAATTCTAAACCTAACCCTAACCCTAACCATTATCCTTACCCAAACCCTAACCCTAACCCAATCCCTAACCCTAACCATAACCCTAAACCGAACCCTTACACTTACCCTAACCCTAACCCTAAACCTAACCCTAACCCTCACCCTTACCCTAACCCTAATCCTAACCCTAACCCTAACCTTAACCCTAACCTTTACACTAAACCTAACCCTAAACCTAACCCTAACCCTTATCCTTACCCTAACCCTAACTCTAATCCTAAACCTAACCCTCACCCTAACCCTAACCCTTACGCATACCGTTACGCTAAACTTAAACCTAACCCTAACCCTAACCCAAACCCTAAACCTTACCCTAAACCTAACCTTAATCCTAAACCTTACCCTTACCCTAACCCTAACCCTAACCCTAACCCTTACCCTAACACTAACCCTAACCCTAACCCTTACTCTTACCCTAACCCTATCCCTAAACTTAACCCCAAACCTAAACCTAACTCTAACCCTAACCCTTACCCTAACACTTACCTTAACCCTAACCCTAACACATAATCTTACCCTAACCCTAACCCTAACCCTTACCCTAACAAAAACCCTAACACTAACCCTAACGCTAACAGTTACCCTAACCCTAACCCTAACCCTACCCTTACCCTAAACCTAACCCTAACCATAACCCTTTCCCTAACCCTAACCCTAACCCTAACCCTAACACGTAACCCTAAACCTTAACCTAACCCTAACCATAACCCTAACCATAACCCTTACCCTTAACCAACCCTAAATCTCACTCTAACCCTAACACTAACCGTTAAACTAACCCTAACCCTACCCCTTACCCTAACCTACCCTAACCCTTACCCTAACCCTAACCCTAACCCTAACCCTAACCCTAACCTTAACCCTAACCATAACCCTTACCCTTAACCAACCCTAAATCTCACTCTAACCCTAACACTAACCGTTAAACTAACCCTAACCCTACCCCTTACCCTAACCTACCCTAACCCTTACCCTAACACTAACCCTAACCCTAACCCTAACCCTAACCTTAACCCTTACCCTAACCCTAACCCTAACCCTAACCCTAACCCTAACCTTAACCCTAACCCTAACCCTAACCCTTACCCTTACCCTAACCCTAACCCTAAACTTAACCCTAACCCTAACCCTAACCTTAACCCTAACCCTAACCCTAAATCTTACCCTTACCCTAACCCTAACGCTAACACTAACACTAACCCTACCACATAAACCTAACCCTAACCCTAACCCTTACCCTAACCCTAACCCTAACACAAAACTTAACATTTACCCTTACCCTAACCATAACCCTTATCCTAACCCTAACCCTAACCCTAAACCTAACCCTTAACCTAACCCTAACACTAACCCGAACCCCTAACCCTAACCCTTACCCTAACCCTAACCCTAAACCTAACCCTTACCCTTACCCTAACACTAACTCTAAATCTAACCATAACCCTAAACCTAACCCTTACACTTACCCTAACCCTAAACCTAACCCTAACCCTTACCCTTACCCTAACCCTAACCCTAACCCTAACACTAACCCTAACCCTAACCTTAACCCTAACCCTTACCCTTACCCTAAACCTAACCCTAACCCTAACACTTACCCTTACCCTTACCCTAACCTTAACCCTAACCCTAACCCTAAACCTTACCCTTACCCTAACCCTAAAACTAACCCTTACCCTACCCCTAACCCTAACTCTAACTCTTACAATTACCCTTACCCTTACCCTAACCCTAATCCTAACCCTAACCCATCCCTAACCCTAATCCTTACCCTAACCCTAACCCTAATCCTAACCTTAAACCTAACCCTAACCCTGACCTAAACCCTAAGCCTAACCCTAACCTAACCCTTACCCTATCCTTAACCCTAACCCTAACCCTAACCCTAACCTTAATTGTAACATTTTTCCTTACCCTGACCCTAACCCTAAACCTAACCCTAAACCGAAACCTAACCCTTACCCTTACCCTAACCCTAAACCTAACCCTAACCCTTATCCTTACCATAACCCTAACCCCAACACTAACACTTACCCTTACCTAACCCTAACCCTAATCCTAACTCTTTCCCTAACCCTAAACCTAACCATAACCTTAACCCCTAACCCTAACCCTAATTCTAATTCTAACCCTTACCCTTACCCAAACCCTAAACCTAACCCTATCCTTAACCCTAACCCTAACCATAACCCTAATCCTAACCCTAAACCTAACCCTAACCCTAACCTTAACCCCAACCCTAACCCTAACCCTAACCCTAACCTAACCCTTACCCTTACCCTAACCCTAACCCGAACCTTAACCCCAACCTTAAACCTAACCCTAACACTAACCCTAACCCTTACCCTAACCCTAACCCTAACCCTTACCATAACCCTTACCCTAATCTTAACCTTAACCCTTACCCTTACCCTCACCCTAACCTTAACTCTAATATTTATCCTTACGCTAACCCTAACCCTAACCCTAAACCTAACCCTAAACCTAAACCTTACCCTTACCATAACCCTAAACCTAAACCTAACCCTTACCCTTACCCTAACCCTAACCCTAACCCTAACCCTGACCATAACTTTAACCCTAAACCTTACCCTTACCCTAACCCTAATCGTAACACTAACCCTAACCCTAACACTTACACTAACCCTAACCCTAACCCTAACCCTAACACATAACCTTACCCTAACCCTAACCCTAACACTAAACCTAACCCTAACCCTAACCCTTACCCTAAGCATAACCCTAACCCTAACCCTAACCCTAATCCTTAAATGTACCCTAACCCTAAACCTAACCTTAACCCCAACCCTAAACCTAACCCTAACCCTAACCCTTACCCTTACCCTATCCCTAACCCTAAACCTAACCCTAAACCTAACCCTAACGATTACCCCAACCCTAACCCTAACCCTAGTCCTAACCCTAACCCTTACCCTTACCCTAACCCTAACCCTAACCCTAAACCTAACCCTAACACTAACCCTTAAACTAACCCTACCCTAAACCTAACCCTAACTCTATCCCTAACCCTAAGCCTAACCCCTAACCCTAAACCAAAACCTAACCCTAATCCTTACCCTTATCCTAAACCTAACCCTAACACTAACATTTACCCTTACCCTAAACCCTACCCTAACCCTAATCCTAACCCTAACCCTTACCCTGATCCTAACCCTAACCCTTACACTTACCCTAACCCTAAAACTAACCCTAACCCTAACCCTAACCCTTACCCTTACCCTAACCATAACCCTAACCTTAAACCTAACCCTAACCCTAACCCTTACCCTAACCTAACCGTAACCCTTACCCTAACCCTAACCCTAAACTTAACCCTAACCCTAACACTAACCCTAACAATTACCCTTACCCTAACCCTAACCCTAACCCTAACCCTAACCCTAACTCTAACTCTAACCCTAACCCTAACACTTACCGTAACCCTAACCCTAATCCTTACCCCAACCCTAATCCTAACTCTAAACTCAAACTTAACCCTAACACTAACCCTAACCCTAACCCTTACCCTTACTCTAACACTAAGCCCAACCCTAACCTTAACCCTAACCCTAACCCTTACCCTAACCCTAACCCTAATCCTAACCCTAAATCTAACCCTAACCCTAACCCTAACCTCAACCTTAACCCTAACCATAACCCTAACCCTA
>JANJXV010000291.1:157500-160000 GCA_024803745.1 Megascapheus bottae
TAACCTTAACCTTAAACCTACCCCTAACCCTAACCCTAACCCTTATCCTTACCCAAACCCTAACGCTTACTCTAACCCTAAACCTAACCCTAACCCTAACCTAACCCTTTCACTTACCCTAACGTTAAACCTAACATTAACGCTAACCCTAACCCTAAACCTAACCCTAACCCTAAACTTAACCCTAAACCTTACCCTTACCCCAAACCTAACCTTAACCCTAACCCTAACCTTAACCTTAATTGTAACGTTTTTCCTTACCCTAACCCTAACCCTAAACCTAACCCTAATCCTAACCTTAACCTTAACCCTAAGCATAACCCTAACCATAACCCTAACCCTAATCTTTAAATGTACCCTAAACCTAAACCTAACTTTAACCCCAACCCTAAACCTAACCTTAACCCTAACCCTTACCCTTACCCTATCCCTAACCCTAAACCTAATCCTAACCCTAACCCTTACCCTTACCCTAACCCTAAACCTAACCCTAAACCTAACCCTAACCATAACCCTAACCTTAACCCTACACTAACACTAACCCTAACCCTAACCCTAAGCCTAACCCCTAACCCTAAACCAAAACCTAACCCTAATCCTTTCCGTTATCCTAAACCTAACCCTAACACTAACATTTACCCTTACCCTAAACCCTACCCTAACCCTAATCCTAACCCTAACCCTTACCCTAACCCTAACCCTAACCCTAACCCTTACACTTACCCTAACCCTAAAACTAACCCTAACCCTAACCCTAACCCTAACCCTTACCCTTAACCTAACCCTAACCCTAACCCTAAACTTAAAACCTAACCCTAACCCTAACCCTAACCCTAACCCTAACCCTTACCCTAACCTAACCCTAACCCTTACCCTAACCCTAGCCCTAATCCTAAACCTAAACTTAACCCTAACCCTAACCCTAACCCTTACCATAACCATAAACCTAATCATAACCCTAAACCTAACCCTAATCCTAACCTTAACCCTAACCCTAACCTTAACTCTAATATTTATCCTTACCCTACCCTAACCCTAAACTTAACCCTAACTCCAAACCTAACCCTTACCCTAACCCTAACCCTGACCCTAACTTTAACCCTAACCCTTACCCTTACCCTATCCCTAACCCTAAACCTAACCCTAACCCTAACCATAACCATTACCCTAACCCTAACCCTAACCTAACCCTAACCCTTACCCTTACCCGAAGCCTAACCCTAACCCTAAACCTAACCCTAACTCTTATCCTAACCGTAACCCTTACCCTTACCCTAACCCTAACACTAACCCTTAAACTAAACCTAACCCTAACCCTAACCCTTACACTAACCGTAACCCTAGTCCTATCTCCTAACCCTAACCGTAAACCTAACACTAACCCTAACCCTTACCCTAACCCTAACACTTACCCTTACCCTAACCCTAACCCTGACCCTAACCCTAACCTTACCCTAACCCTAACGTTAACCCTAACACCTAAATCTAACCCTAACCCAAACTGTAATCCTTGCCGTTACCCTAACCCTAACCCTAACTCTAAACCTAACCCTAACCCTAACCCTAATCCTATACCTTACCCGAAACCTAACCCTAAACCTAACCCTAACCCTAACTCTAACCCTTACCCTTATCCTAACCCTAACCCTCACCCTAACCCTATCACTTACCCTTATCCTAACTCAACCCTAACCCTAACCTTAATGCTAACCACTAACCCTAACCCTAACCCTTACCCTTACCCTAACCCTAAACCTAACCCTAACCCTTACCCTTACCCTAACCCTAACCCTAACACTAACACTTACCCTTACCTAACCCTAACCCTAATCCTAACTCTTTCCCTAACCCTAAACCTAACCCGAACCATAACCCATAACCCTAACCCTAACTCTAATCCTAACCCTTACCCTTAGCCTAAAACTAACCCTAACCCTAACCATAACCATAACCCTAATCCTAACCCTAAACCTAAACCTAACCCTAACCTTAACCCTAACCCTAACCCTAACCCTAACATAACCCTTACCCTTACCCTAACCCTAACCCGAAACTTAACCTCAACCTTAAACCTAACCATAATCCTATCCCTAACCCTTACCCTAACCCTAACCGTAACCCTTACCCTAACTCTAACTCTAATCTTAACCCTAACCCTTACCCTTACTCTCACCCTAACCTTAACTCTAATATTTATCCTTATGCTAACTCTAACCGTAAACCTAACCCTAACCCTAAACCTAATCCTTACCCTTACCCTAACCCTAAACCTAACCATAACCCTTACCCTTACCCTAAACCTAACCCTAACCCTAACCCTAACCCTGACCATTACCTTAACCCTAAACCTTACCCTTACCCTAGCCCTAACCGTAACACTAACCCTAACCCTAACACTTACCCTAACCCTAACAATTACCCTTACCCTAACCCTAACACTAACCCTAACCCTAACCCTAACCTAAACCCTAACCCTAACCCTAATCCTTGCCCTTACCCT
>JANJXV010000291.1:165000-167500 GCA_024803745.1 Megascapheus bottae
ACCTAACCCTAACCCTAACCCTAATCCTTACCCTTATCCTATACTTAACCCTAACACTAACAATTACCCTTATCCTAAAAGCTACCATAAACCTTACCCTAACCCTAACCCTAACCCTTACCCTAACCCTAATCCTAACCCTAACCCTTACCCTTACCGTAACCCTAACCCTAACCCTAACCCTTACCCTAACACTAACCCTACACCTTACCCTTACCTTAACCCTAACTCTAATCCTAACCGTTACGCTTATCCTAACGCTAAACCTAACCCTAACCCTAAGCCTAAACCTAACCCTTACCCTTACCCTAATCCTAAACCTAACCGTAAGCCTAACCCTAACCCTAACCCAAAACCTAACCTTACCCTAACCCTAAACCCTAACCCTTACCCTTACCCTAACCCTAACCCTAGCCTTAACCCCAACCCTAAACCTAATCCTAACCCTAAGTCTTACCGTTACCCTAACCCTAACCCTAACCCTAACCCTAAACCTAACCCTAACCCTTACCCTAACCCTAAACCTAAATCTAACCCTAAACCTTACCCTTACCCGCACCCTAACCATAACCTTAACCCTAATCCTAAACCTAACCCTAACCCTAAACCTTATCCTTACCCAAACCCTAATCCTAACCCAATCCCTAACCCTAAACATAACCCTAAACCGAACCCTTACACTTACCCTAACCCTAACCCTAAACCTAACCCTAACCCTTTCGCTTACCCTAACCCTAAACCTAACCCTAACCCTAACCTTAACCCTAACCCTTACCCTAAACCTAACCCTAACCCTAACCCTTATCCTTACCCTAACCCTAACCCTAACTCTAACCCTAAACCTAACCCTAACCCTAACCCTAACCCTTACGCATACCGTAACACTAAACTTAAACCTAACCCTAACCCAAACCCTAAACCTAACCCTAACCCTAACCTTAATCCTAAACCTTACCCTTACCCTAAACCTAACCCTAACCCTAACACTCACCCTTACCCTTACCCTAACCATAACCCTAAACCTTACCCTTACCCTAACCCTAAATCTAAACATTACCCTAACCCTAACCCTAATTCTTACCCTTACCCTTACCCTTACCCTAACCCTAAACCTAACCTTAACCCTAACCCTAACCCTAACCCTTACCCTTAACCTAACTCTAACCCTAACCCTAACCCTTACCCTAACACTTACCCTAATCCTAACCCTAACCCTAAACCTAACACTTAAACTTAACCTAACCCTAACCCTAAACCTAACCCTTATCCTGACCCTAAACCCAACCCTAACCCTAACTCTAATACTTACCCTAACCCTAACCCTAAGCCTAACCATAACCCTTTCCCTAACCCTAACAATAACCCTAACCCTAACACCTAACCCTAAACCTTAACCTAAACCTAACCATAACCTAACCATATCCCTTACCCTTAACCAAACCTAAATCTCACTCTAACCCTAACCCTAACCCTAATCTTTAAACTAACCCTAACCCTAACCCTAACCCTTACCCTAACCTACCCTAACCCTTACCCTAACCCTAACCCTAACCCTAACCGTAACCCTAACCTTAACCCTAACGCTAACCCTAACCCTAATCCTTACACTTACCCTAACCCTAACCTTAACCTAACCCTGAACCTAACCCTAACCCTAACCTTAACCCTAAGCCTAAACCTTGTCCTTACCCTAACCCTAACCCTAAACCTAACCCTA
This sequence comes from Megascapheus bottae, assembly GCA_024803745.1. NCBI lineage: Eukaryota > Metazoa > Chordata > Mammalia > Rodentia > Geomyidae > Megascapheus > Megascapheus bottae. Next base: position 166,718 of record JANJXV010000291.1, read on the forward strand.
ACCCTAACCCTTACCCTTACCCTAACACTAACTCTAAACCTAACCCTAACCCTAAACCTAACCCTTACACTTACCCTAACCCTAACACTAACCCTAACCCTACCACCTAAACCTAACCCTAACCCTAAACCTTACAATAAACCTAACCCTAACCCTAAACCTAACCCTTGCACTTATCCTAACCCTAATCCTAACCCTAACCCTTAACCTAACCCTAACACTAACCCTAAACTCTTACCCTAACCCTAAACCTAACCCTAACCCTTACAGTTACACTAACACTAACTCTAAACCTAACCCTAACCCTAAACCTAACCCTCACCCTTACCCTAACCCTAAACCTAACCCTAACCCTTACCCTTTCCCTAACCCTAACCCTAACCCTAACACTTATCCTAACTTTAACCCTAAACCTTACCCTGACCCTCATCCTAACCGTAACCCTAACCCTAAAACTTACCCTAACCCTAACCCTAAACCTAACACATAACCTTACCCGAACACTAACCCTAACACTAATCCTAACCTAACCCTAATCCTAACCCTACCCCTAACCCTAAGTATAACCCTAACCCTCACCCTAACCCTAATCCTTAATCGTACCCTAACCCTAAACCTAAACTTAAACCCAACCCTAAACCAAACCCTAACCCTAACCCTAACCCTTACCCTTACCCTAACCCTAACCCTAACCCCAACCCTAAACCTAATCCTAACCCTAAGACTTACCCTTACCCTAACCCTAACCCTAACCCTAAACCTAACCCTAACCCTTACCCTAAC
>JANJXV010000291.1:172500-175000 GCA_024803745.1 Megascapheus bottae
ACTCTAACCCTAATCTTAACCCTAACCCTTATCCTTACCCTCACCCTAACATTAACCCTAACCCTAACCCTAACCTTAATTGTAACATTTTTCCTTACCCTAACCCTAACCCTAAACCTAACCCTAAAACTAAACCTAACCCTTACCCTTACCCTAACCCTAAACCTAACCCTAACCCTTACCCTTACCCTAACCCTAACCCTAACACTAACACTTACCCTTACCTAACCCTAACCCTAATCCTAACTCTTTCCCTAACCCTAAACCTAACCCGAACCGTAACCCCTAACCCTAACCATAACTCTAATCCTAACCCTTACCCTTACCCTAACCCTAACCCTAACCATAACCCTAATCCTAACCCTAAACCTAACCCTAACCCTAACTTTAACCCTAACCCTAACCCTAAACCTAACATAACCCTTACCCTTACCCTAACCCTAACCCGAACCTTAAACCCAACCTTAAACCTAACCCTAACCCTAACCCTAACCCTTACAATAACCCTAACCCTTACCCTAACTCTAACCCTAATCTTAACCCTAACCCTTACCCTTACCCTCACCCTAACCTTAACTCTAATATTTATCCTTATGCTAACTCTAACCGTAAACCTAACCCTAACCCTAAACCTAAACCTTACCCATACCATAACCCTAAACCTAACCCTAACCCTTACCCTAATCCTAACCCTAACCCTAACCCTGACCATTATTTTAACCCTAAATCTTACCATTACCCTAACCCTAAACGTAACACTAACCCTAACCCTAACACTTCCCCTAAACCTAACCCTAACCCTAACACATAACCTTACCCTAACCCTAACCCTAACCCTAAACCTAAACCTAACCCTAATCCTAACCCTAACCTTAACCCTAAGCATAAACCTAACCCTAACCCTAATCCTTAAACTAACCCTACCCTAAACCTAACCCTAACCCTTAAACTAACCCTACCCTAAACCTAACCCTAACCCTAACCCTCACCTTAAGCCTAACCCCTAACCCTAAACCAAAACCTAACCCTAACCCTTACCCTAACCCTAACCCTAACCCTAACCTTAACCCTAACCCTAACACTAACCCTAACAATTACACTTACCCTAAACCTAACACTAACCCTAACCCTAACCCTAACCTTAACCCCAACCCTAAACCTAATCCTAACCCTAACACTTACCCTTACCCTAACCCTAACCCTAACTCTACCCTTAACCCTAACCCTTAACCTAACCCTAACCCTAAACCTAACCCTAACACTTATCCTTACCCAAACCCGAACCCTAAACCTTACCCTAACCCTAACCCTAAACCTAACCATAACCATTACCCTTACCCTAAACCTAACCCTTACCCTTACCCTCACCGTAACATTAACCCTAACCCTAACCCTAACCTTAATTGTAACATTTTTCCTTACCCTAACCCTAACCCTAAACCTAACCCTAAACCGAAACCTAACCCTTACCCTTACCCTAACCCTAAACCTAACCCTAACCCTTACCCTTACCCTAACCCTAACCCTAACACTAACACTTACCCTTACCTAACCCTAACCCTAATCCTAACTCTTTCCCTAACCCTAAACCTAACCCGAACCATAACCCATAACCCTAACCCTAACTCTAATCCTAACCCTTACCCTTAGCCTAAAACTAACCCTAACCCTAACCATAACCATAACCCTAATCCTAACCCTAAACCTAAACCTAACCCTAACCTTAACCCTAACCCTAACCCTAACCCTAACCCTAACATAACCCTTACCCTTACCCTAACCCTAACCCGAAACTTAACCTCAACCTTAAACCTAACCATAATCCTATCCCTAACCCTTACCCTAACCCTAACCGTAACCCTTACCCTAACTCTAACTCTAATCTTAACCCTAACCCTTACCCTTACTCTCACCCTAACCTTAACTCTAATATTTATCCTTATGCTAACTGTAACCGTAAACCTAACCCTAACCCTAAACCTAATCCTTACCCTTACCCTAACCCTAAACCTAACCATAACCCTTACCCTTACCCTAAACCTAACCCTAACCCTAACCCTAACCCTGACCATTACCTTAACCCTAAACCTTACCCTTACCCTAGCCCTAACCGTAACACTAACCCTAACCCTAACACTTACCCTAACCCTAACAATTACCCTTACCCTAACCCTAACACTAACCCTAACCCTAACCCTAACCTTAACCCTAACCCTAACCCTAATCCTTGCCCTTACCCTAACCCTAACTCTAACTGTAACCCCAACCCTAACACTTACCCTAACCCTAACCCTAACCCTTACCCTAACCCTAATCCTAACCCTAACCTCAAACTTAACCCTAACCCTACCCCTAACCCTAACCCTTACCCTTACTCTAACACTAAGCCTAACCCTAAACTTAACCCTAACCCTAACTCTTACCCTAACCCTAAACCTAATCCTAACCCTAAATCTAACCCTAACCCTAACCCTAACCTCAAACTTAACCCTTACCATAA
>JANJXV010000291.1:180000-187500 GCA_024803745.1 Megascapheus bottae
CTTACCCTAACACTAACCCTACACCTTACCCTTACCTTAACCCTAACTCTAATCCTAACCATTACGCTTATCCTAACGCTAAACCTAACCCTAACCCTAAGCCTAAACCTAACCCTTACCCTTACCCTAATCCTAAACCTAACCGTAAGCCTAACCCTAACCCTAACCCAAAACCTAACCTTACCCTAACCCTAAACCCTAACCCTTACCCTTACCCTAACCCTAACCCTAGCCTTAACCCCAACACTAAACCTAATCCTAACCCTAAGTCTTACCGTTACCCTAACCCTAACCCTAACCCTAACCCTAAACCTAACCCTAACCCTTACCCTAACCCTAAACCTAAATCTAACCCTAAACCTTACCCTTACCCGCACCCTAACCATAACCTTAACCCTAATCCTAAACCTAACCCTAACCCTAAACCTTATCCTTACCCAAACCCTAATCCTAACCCAATCCCTAACCCTAAACATAACCCTAAACCGAACCCTTACACTTACCCTAACCCTAACCCTAAACCTAACCCTAACCCTTTCGCTTACCCTAACCCTAAACCTAACCCTAACCCTAACCTTAACCCTAACCCTTACCCTAAACCTAACCCTAACCCTAACCCTTATCCTTACCCTAACCCTAACCCTAACTCTAACCCTAAACCTAACCCTAACCCTAACCCTAACCCTTACGCATACCGTAACACTAAACTTAAACCTAACCCTAACCCAAACCCTAAACCTAACCCTAACCCTAAACTTAATCCTAAACCTTACCCTTACCCTAAACCTAACCCTAACCCTAACACTCACCCTTACCCTTACCCTAACCATAACCCTAAACCTTACCCTTACCCTAACCCTAAATCTAAACATTACCCTAACCCTAACCCTAATTCTTACCCTTACCCTTACCCTTACCCTAACCCTAAACCTAACCTTAACCCTAACCCTAACCCTAACCCTTACCCTTAACCTAACTCTAACCCTAACCCTAACCCTTACCCTAACACTTACCCTAATCCTAACCCTAACCCTAAACCTAACACTTAAACTTAACCTAACCCTAACCCTAAACCTAACCCTTATCCTGACCCTAAACCCAACCCTAACCCTAACTCTAATACTTACCCTAACCCTAACCCTAAGCCTAACCATAACCCTTTCCCTAACCCTAACAATAACCCTAACCCTAACACCTAACCCTAAACCTTAACCTAAACCTAACCATAACCTAACCATATCCCTTACCCTTAACCAAACCTAAATCTCACTCTAACCCTAACCCTAACCCTAATCTTTAAACTAACCCTAACCCTAACCCTAACCCTTACCCTAACCTACCCTAACCCTTACCCTAACCCTAACCCTAACCCTAACCGTAACCCTAACCTTAACCCTAACGCTAACCCTAACCCTAATCCTTACACTTACCCTAACCCTAACCTTAACCTAACCCTGAACCTAACCCTAACCCTAACCTTAACCCTAAGCCTAAACCTTGTCCTTACCCTAACCCTAACCCTAAACCTAACCCTAACCCTAACCCTTACCCTTACCCTAACACTAACTCTAAACCTAACCCTAACCCTAAACCTAACCCTTACAATTACCCTAACCCTAACACTAACCCTAACCCTACCACCTAAACCTAACCCTAACCCTAAACCTTACAATAAACCTAACCCTAACCCTAAACCTAACCCTTGCACTTATCCTAACCCTAATCCTAACCCTAACCCTTAACCTAACCCTAACACTAACCCTAAACTCTTACCCTAACCCTAAACCTAACCCTAACCCTTACAGTTACACTAACACTAACTCTAAACCTAACCCTAACCCTAAACCTAACCCTCACCCTTACCCTAACCCTAAACCTAACCCTAACCCTTACCCTTTCCCTAACCCTAACCCTAACCCTAACACTTATCCTAACTTTAACCCTAAACCTTACCCTGACCCTCATCCTAACCGTAACCCTAACCCTAAAACTTACCCTAACCCTAACCCTAAACCTAACACATAACCTTACCCGAACACTAACCCTAACACTAATCCTAACCTAACCCTAATCCTAACCCTACCCCTAACCCTAAGTATAACCCTAACCCTCACCCTAACCCTAATCCTTAATCGTACCCTAACCCTAAACCTAAACTTAAACCCAACCCTAAACCCTAAACCTGACCCTAACCCTAACCCTTACCTTACCCTAACCCTAACCCTTTAACTAAACCTAACCCTAACCCTAACCCTTACACTAACCCTAACCCTAGTCCTGACTCTTAACCCTAACCGTAAACTAAACTCTAAACCTAACCCTAAACCTAACCATTACCCTAACTCTAACCCTAATCCTTACCCTAACCCTAAACCTAACCCTAACCTTAAACCTAAACCTAACCCGAATCCTAACCCTAACCTTAACCCTAAACCTAACCCTAACCCTTGCCCTTACTCTAACCCTAACCCTGAACCTAACACTAACCCTAACTCTGACCCTAACCCTAATCCTAACCCTTATCCTAAACCTAACCCTAACACTAACAATTACCCTTATCCTAAACCCTACCATAACCCTTACCCTAACCCTAACCCTAACCCTACCCTAACCCTAATCCTAACCCTAACCCTTACCCTTACCCTAACCCTAACCCTAACCCTAACCCTAACCCTAACCCTTACCATAACCCTAACACTAAACCTTACCCTTACCTTAACCCTAACCCTAATCCTAACTGTTATGCTTCCAGAACGCTAAACCTAACCCTAACCCTAACCCTAACCCTAACCCTTACCCTTACCCTAATCCGAAACCTAACCGTAACCGTAACCCTAACCCTAACCCAAACCCTAACCCTTACCTTAACATTAACCCTAACCCTTACCCTTACCCTAACCCTAACCCTAACCTTAACCCCAACCCTAAACCTAATCCTAACCCTAAGACTTACCCTTACCCTAACCATAACCCTAACCCTAACCCTAACCCTAACCCTTACCCTAAACCTAAACCTAAATCTAACCCTAAACCTTACCCTTACCCGCACCCTAACCCTAACCTTAACCCTAATCCTAAACCTAACCCTAACCCTAACCCTTATCCTTACCCAAACCCTAACCCTAACCCAATCCCTAACCCTAACCATAACCCTAAACCGAACCCTAACCCTAACCCTAACCTTAACCCCAACCCTTACCCTAAACCTAACCCTAAACCTAACCCTAACCCTTACGCATACCATACCGTAATGCTAAACATAAACCTAACCCTAACCCTAACCCAAACCCTAAACCTAACCCTAACCCTAACCTTAATCCTAACCCTTACCCTTACCCTAAACCTAACCCAAACCCTAAAACTCACCCTTACACTTACCCTAAACATAACCCTAACCCTAACCCTATACCCTACCCTTACCCTAACCCTAACACTAACCATTACCCTAACCCTAACCCTAACTCTTACCCTAACCCTAACCCTAACCCTAACCCTTACCCTAACACTAACACTAACCGTAACCCTTACCCTTACCCTAACCCTAACCCTAAACTTAACCCCAAACCTAAACCTAACTCTAAAGCTAACCCTTACCCTAACACTTACCCTAACACTAACCCTAACCCTAACCCTAACCCTAACACTTAACCTTACCCTAACCCTAACCCTAACCCTAACCCTTACACTTACCCTAACCCTAACCCTAACGCTAACAGTTACCCTATCCCTAACCCTAACCCTAACCCTTACCCTAACCCTAACCCTAACCATAGACCTTTCCCTAACCCTAACCCTATCCCTAAACCTAACACCTAACCCTAACCCTTAAACTAAACCTAACCATAACCCTAACCATAACCCTTACTCTTAACCAACCCTAAATCTCACTCTAACCCTAAAACTAACCCTAACCCTAACCTTAACCCTAAGCCTAAACCTTGCCCTTACCCTAACCCTAACCCTAAACCTAACCCTAACCCTAACCCTAACCCTTACCCTTACCCTAACCCTAACCCTAAACTTAACCCCAAACCTAAACCTAACTCTAAAGCTAACGCTTACCCTAACACTTACCCTAACACTAACCCTAAACCTAACCTTAATCCTAACACTTAACCTTACCCTAACCCTAACCCTAACCCTAACCCTTACCCTTACCCTAACCCTAACCCTAACGCTAACACTTACCCTATACCTAACCCTAACCCTAACCCTTACCCTAACCCTAACCATAGCCCTTTCCCTAACCCTAACCCTAACCCTAACACCTAACCCTAACCCTTAAATTAAACCTAACCATAACCCTAACCATAACCCTTACTCTTAACCAACCCTAAATCTCACTCTAACCCTAACACTAACCCTAACCCTTAAACTAACCCTAACCCTAACCCTAACCCTTACCGTAACCTACCCTAACACAAAGCCTAACCTTAACCCTAACCCTAACCTCTAACTTAACCCTAACCCTAACCGTAACCCTAACCCTTACCCTTACACTAACACTAAGCCTAACCCTAACCCTAACCCTAACCCTTACCCTAACCCTTACCCTAAACCTAAACTTAAACCTAACCCTAACCCTGACCTTAACCCTAACCCTAACCCTAACACTAACACTTACCCTTACCTAACCCTAACCCTAATCCTAACTCTTTCCCTAACACTAAACCTAACCATAACCTTAACCCCTAACCCTTACCCTAACCCTAACTCTACCCCTAACCCTAACTATAACCCTAATCCTAACCCTAAACCTAACCCTAAACCTAACCTTAACCCTAACCCTAACCCTAACCCTAACCTAACCCTTACCCTTACCCTAACCCTAACCCGAACCTTAACCCCAACCTTAAACCTAACCCTAACCCTAACCCTAACCCTTACCCTAAACCTAAACCTAACGCTTACCCTACCCCTAACCCTAATCTTAACCCTAACCCTTAACCTTAACCTCACCCTAACCTTAACTCTAATATTTATCCTTATGCTAACCCTAACCCTAAACCTAACCCTAACCCTAAACCTACACCTTACCCTTACCATAACTCTAAACCTAACCTTAACCCTTACCCTTACCCTAACCCTAACCCTAACACTAACCCTGACCATAACTTTAACCCTAAACCTTACCCTTACCCTAACCCTAACCGTAACTCTAACCCTAACCCTAACACTTACCCTAACCCTAACCCTAACCGTAACCCTAACACGTAACCTTACCCTAACCCTAACCCTAACCCTAAACCTAAACCTAACCCTAATCCTAACTCTAACCCCAACCCTAAGCATAACCTTAACCCTAACCCTAACCCTAATCCTTAAATGTACCCTAACCCTAACCCTAACCCTAACCCTAACCCTAACCCTAACCCTAAGCCTAAACCTTGTCCTTACCCTAACCCTAACCCTAAACCTAACCCTAACCCTAACCCTTACCCTTACCCTAACACTAACTCTAAACCTAACCCTAACCCTAAACCTAACCCTTACAATTACCCTAACCCTAACACTAACCCTAACCCTACCACCTAAACCTAACCCTAACCCTAAACCTTACAATAAACCTAACCCTAACCCTAAACCTAACCCTTGCACTTATCCTAACCCTAATCCTAACCCTAACCCTTAACCTAACCCTAACACTAACCCTAAACTCTTACCCTAACCCTAAACCTAACCCTAACCCTTACAGTTACACTAACACTAACTCTAAACCTAACCCTAACCCTAAACCTAACCCTCACCCTTACCCTAACCCTAAACCTAACCCTAACCCTTACCCTTTCCCTAACCCTAACCCTAACCCTAACACTTATCCTAACTTTAACCCTAAACCTTACCCTGACCCTCATCCTAACCGTAACCCTAACCCTAAAACTTACCCTAACCCTAACCCTAAACCTAACACATAACCTTACCCGAACACTAACCCTAACACTAATCCTAACCTAACCCTAATCCTAACCCTACCCCTAACCCTAAGTATAACCCTAACCCTCACCCTAACCCTAATCCTTAATCGTACCCTAACCCTAAACCTAAACTTAAACCCAACCCTAAACCCTAAACCTGACCCTAACCCTAACCCTTACCTTACCCTAACCCTAACCCTTTAACTAAACCTAACCCTAACCCTAACCCTTACACTAACCCTAACCCTAGTCCTGACTCTTAACCCTAACCGTAAACTAAACTCTAAACCTAACCCTAAACCTAACCATTACCCTAACTCTAACCCTAATCCTTACCCTAACCCTAAACCTAACCCTAACCTTAAACCTAAACCTAACCCGAATCCTAACCCTAACCTTAACCCTAAACCTAACCCTAACCCTTGCCCTTACCCTAACCCTAACCCTGAACCTAACACTAACCCTAACTCTGACCCTAACCCTAATCCTAACCCTTATCCTAAACCTAACCCTAACACTAACAATTACCCTTATCCTAAACCCTACCATAACCCTTACCCTAACCCTAACCCTAACCCTACCCTAACCCTAATCCTAACCCTAACCCTTACCCTTACCCTAACCCTAACCCTAACCCTAACCCTAACCCTAACCCTTACCATAACCCTAACACTAAACCTTACCCTTACCTTAACCCTAACCCTAATCCTAACTGTTATGCTTCCAGAACGCTAAACCTAACCCTAACCCTAACCCTAACCCTAACCCTTACCCTTACCCTAATCCGAAACCTAACCGTAACCGTAACCCTAACCCTAACCCAAACCCTAACCCTTACCTTAACATTAACCCTAACCCTTACCCTTACCCTAACCCTAACCCTAACCTTAACCCCAAACCTAAACCTAATCCTAACCCTAAGACTTACCCTTACCCTAACCATAACCCTAACCCTAACCCTAACCCTAACCCTTACCCTAAACCTAAACCTAAATCTAACCCTAAACCTTACCCTTACCCGCACCCTAACCCTAACCTTAACCCTAATCCTAAACCTAACCCTAACCCTAACCCTTATCCTTACCCAAACCCTAACCCTAACCCAATCCCTAACCCTAACCATAACCCTAAACCGAACCCTAACCCTAACCCTAACCTTAACCCCAACCCTTACCCTAAACCTAACCCTAAACCTAACCCTAACCCTTACGCATACCATACCGTAATGCTAAACATAAACCTAACCCTAACCCTAACCCAAACCCTAAACCTAACCCTAACCCTAACCTTAATCCTAACCCTTACCCTTACCCTAAACCTAACCCAAACCCTAAAACTCACCCTTACACTTACCCTAAACATAACCCTAACCCTAACCCTATACCCTACCCTTACCCTAACCCTAACACTAACCATTACCCTAACCCTAACCCTAACTCTTACCCTAACCCTAACCCTAACCCTAACCCTTACCCTAACACTAACACTAACCGTAACCCTTACCCTTACCCTAACCCTAACCCTAAACTTAACCCCAAACCTAAACCTAACTCTAAAGCTAACCCTTACCCTAACACTTACCCTA
>JANJXV010000291.1:192500-200000 GCA_024803745.1 Megascapheus bottae
CTAATCCTAACCCTAACCCTAAACCTTACCCTAACCCTAACGCTAACCCTAACCCTTACCCTACCCCTAACGGTAACCCTTAACCTAATCCTAAACCTAACCCCCAACCCTAACACTAACCCTAATCCTAACCGTTGCCCTTACCCTAACCCTAACACTAAACCTAACACTTAACCTTACCCTAACCCTAATCCTAACCCTAACCCTAAACCTAACCCAAACCCTAACACTAACCCTAATCCTAACCCTAACCCTAACCCTTAACCTAACCCTAACCCTAACCCTAACACTTTCCCTAAACCTAACCCTAACCCTAGCACTTACCCCTACCCTAAATCTAACCCTAACCCTAACCCTGACCCTAACCCTTACCCTAACCCTAACCCGAACCCTAAACCCTAACCATAACCCAACCCTCACCCTATCCCTAACCCTTCCACTAACCCTAACCCTAAACCTAAACCTTACCCTTACCCTAACCCTAACCCTAACCTTACCCTTACCCTAACCCTAACCCTAAACTTAACCCCAACCCTAAACCTAACCCTAACCTTTACCCTTACCCTAAAACTTACACTTACCCTGTCCCTAACCCTAACCCAAACCTAAACCTAAAACTAAACCTAACCATTACCCTTTCCCTAACCGTTACCCTAAACCTAACCCTAACCCTAACACTAACACTAACCCTTACCGTAACCCTAACCCTAACCCTAAATCTTACCCTTACCCTACCTAACCCTAACCCTTACCCTAAACCTAACCCTAACCCTAACCCTAACCCTACCCTAACCATAACCCTAACCCTAACCCTTACCCTAACCCTAAACCTAACACTGATCCTAACCCTAACCCTTACCCTTACCATAACCCTAAACCTAGCCTAACCCTATCCCTAACCCTTACCCTTACCCTAAACCTAACCCTAACCCCAAACCTTACCCTTACCCTAACCCTAACCCTAACCTTAGTGCTAACCCTAACCCTAACCCTAACACTTACCCTAACCCTAAGACTAACCCTAATCCTTACCCTAAACCTAACCCTAGCCCTAACCCTTTCCCTTTCCTTAAACCTAAACCTAACCCTAACCCTAAGACTAAGCCTAACCCTAAACCTAACCCTAACCCTAACCCTTACCCTTATCTAAACCTTACCCTAACCCTAACCATTAACCTAACCATAAACCTAACCCTAACCCTTACCCTCATCCTAACCCTAACCCTAACCCTAACACTTTCCCTTACCCTAACCCTAACCCTAATAATAAACCTTACCCTTACCCTAAACCTAACCCTAACCCTAACCATAACGCTAAACCTAACCCTAATCCTAACCCTAACCTTAACCCTAACCCTTACACTTACCTTAACCCTAACCCTAAACCTAGCCCTAACCCTACCCCTAACCCTAACCCTAAACCTAACCCTTACCCTCAACCTAGCCCTAAACCTAATCCTAACCCTAACCCTAAACCTTACTCTAACCCTAACCCTAAGTCTAACCCTTACCTTAACCCTAACCCTAAACCTAACACTAACCCTAAAGCCTAACCCTAACCCTAACCCTAACCCTTATCCTTACCATAACCCTAACCCTAACACTTACCCTAACCCTAAAACTAACCCTAAACCTAACCAGAACCCTTACCCTAACCCTAACCCTAACCCTAACCCTAACCGTAACGCTAAACCTAACCCTAATCCTAACCCTAACCATAACCCTTACCCTAACCCTAACCCTAAACCTAACCTCAACCTTAACCCTAACCCTAACCCTAACCGTAACCCTAACCATAACCCTGACCCTAACCCTAACATTTCCCTTTTCATAACCCTAAACTAAACCCCCACCGTAAACCTAACCCTAAACCTAAACATAACACTTATCCTAACCCTAACCCTAACCCTAACACTAACACTTACCCTTACCCTAACCCTAACCCTTATCCTAACCCTAACCCTAACTCTAACCCTAACGCTTAACCTAACCCTAACATTAACCCTAACCCCTAACCCTAAACCTTACCCTAACCCTAACCCTAACACTTTCCATTTTCCTAACCCTAACCTTAACCTCAACCCTAAACCTAACCCTAACCCTAACCATAACCCTTACCCAAACTCTAACCCTAACCCTTACCCTTACCCGAACCCTAATCCTAACCCTACCCCAAACCCTAACTCTTACCCTAACCCTAACACCTACCCTTACACTAACCCTAACCCTAACCCTTAAACTAAACCTAACCCTAACCCTTACCCTAACCCTAACCCTAGGCCTAACCCGAACCCTAACCCTAAACCTAACTCTAACCCTAACCCTAACCCTAACCCTAACCCTTACCCGAACCCTAACCCTAACCCTAACCTTAACCCTAGTCCTAACACTAATCCTAACCCTAAACTTAACCCTAACCCTATCCCTAACCCTTACCCTTACCCGAACCCTAACCCTAACCCTAACCCTAACCCTAACTCTTACCCTAACCCTAAACCTTACCCTTTCCCTAACCCTAACCCTAACCCTAACCCTTACCCTTTCCCTTACCCTAACCCTAACCCTAACCCTAACACTTTCCATTTTCCTAACCCTAACCTTAACCCCAACCCTAAACCTAACCCTAACCCTAACCATAAACCTTACCCAAACCCTAACCCTAACCCTAACCATAACACTTACCCTTACCATAACCCTAACCCTTATCCTAACCCTAACCCTAACTCTAACCCTAACCCTTAACCTAACCCTAAGATTAACCCTAACCCCTAACCCTAACGCTTACACTTTCCCTTACCCTAACCCTAACCCTTACCCTTACCCTAACCCTAACCCTAACCCTTACCCTAACCCTAACCCTAACCCTAACCCTAACCTCAAACTTAAACCTAACCCTAACCCTAACCATAACCCTAACCCTTACCCTTACTCTAACACTAAGCCTAACCCTAACCCTAACCCTAACGCTAACACTTACCCTAACCCTAACCATCACCCTAAACTTAACTCTAACATTTATCCTTACTCTAACCCTAACCTCAACCTTAACCCTAACCCTAACCCTAAACCTAACCCTTACCCTTACCGTAACACTAAGTCTAACCCTAACCCTAAATCTAACCCTAACCCTTACCCTAACCATAACCCTAATCCTACCCCTAACCCTAACCCTCACCCTAACCTTAACTCTAACATTTATCCTTACCCTAACCCAAAGCCTAACCCTTACCTAACCCTAACCCTAGCCCTAACCTCAAACTTAACCCTAACCCTAACGCTAACCCTAACCCTTACCCTTACTCTAAGCCTAAGCCTAACCCCTAACCCTAACCCTAAACCAAAACCTAACCCTAATCCTTACCCTTATCCTAAACCTAACCCTAACAATAACAATTACCCTTACCCTAAACCTACCCTAACCCTAACCCTAACTCTAAACCTTACCCTTACCCTAACCCTAACCCTAACCCTAAACTAAACCTAACCCTAACCCTAACCCAAACCCTTACCCTAACATAACCCTAACAATTACTCTAACCCTAACCCTAAACCTAACCCTAACCCTAACACTAACCCTAACACTTACCCTAACCCTAACCCTAACCCTAACCTTAACCCTAACCCTAACCCTTGCCTTTACCCTAACCCTAACCCTAACTCTAACCCTAACCCTAACCCTTACCCTAATCCTAAACCTAACACTTACCCTAACCCTAACCCTAACCTCTAACTTAACATTAAACCTAACCGTAACCCTAACCCTTACCCTTACTCTAACACTAAGCCTAACCCTAACCCTAACCCTAATCCTAACCTTAAACCTAACCTAACCCTAAACTTAACCCTAACCCTAACCCTAACCTAACCCTTACACTTACCCTAACCCTAACCCTAACCTTAACCCCAAACATAAACCTAACCCTAACCCTAACACTAACCCTACCCTTTACCCTATCCCTAAACCTAACCCTAACCCTAACCCTTACCCTTACCCTCACCCTAACCTTAACCCTAACCCTAACCCTAACCCTTACCCTTACCCTCACCCTAACCTTAACCCTAACCGTAACCCTAACCCTTACCCTTACCCTCACCCTAACCCTACCCCTAACGCTAACCCTAAACCTAACTCTTACCCTCAACCTAGCCCTAAACCTAATCCTAACCCTAACCCTAAGTCTAACCCTTACCCTAACCCTAACCCTAAACCTAACACTAACCCTAAACCCTAACCCTAACCCTAATCCTAACCCTTACCCTTACCCTAACCCTAACCCTAAAACTTACCCTAACCCTAAAACTAACCCTAAACCTAACCCTAACCCTTACCCTTACCCTAACCCTAACCCTAACCCTAACCGTAACGCTAAACCTAACCCTAATCCTAACCCTAACCATAACCCTTACCCTAACCCTAACCCTAAACCTAACCTCAACCTTAACCCTAACCCTAACCCTAACCGTAACCCTAACCATAACCCTGACCCTAACCCTAACATTTCCCTTTTCATAACCCTAAACTAAACCCCCACCGTAAACCTAACCCTAAACCTAAACATAACCCTTACCCTAACCCTAACCCTAGCCCTAACACTAACACTTACCCTTACCCTAACCCTAACCCTTATCCTAACCCTAACCCTAACTCTAACCCTAACGCTTAACCTAACCCTAACATTAACCCTAACCCCTAACCCTAAACCTTACCCTAACCCTAACCCTAACACTTTCCATTTTCCTAACCCTAACCTTAACCTCAACCCTAAACCTAACCCTAACCCTAACCAAAACCCTTACCCAAACACTAACCCTAACCCTAACACTAACACTTACCCTTACCCTAACCATAACCCTTATCCTAATCCTAACCCTAACTCTAACCCTAACCCTTAACCTAACCCTAACATTAACCCTAACCCCTAACTCTAACCCTTACACTTACCCTTACCCTAACCATAACCCTAACCCTTACCCTAACCCTAACCCTAATCCTAACCCTAAACCTAACCCTAACCCTAACCTTAACCCTAACCCTAACCCTAACCTAACCCTTACCCTTACCCTAACCCTAACCCTAACCTTAACCCCAACCCTTAACTTAAACCTAACCCTAACCCTTACCCTAACCCTAACCCTAACCCTAACCCTTACACTAACCCTAACCCTAACCCTAACCCTAACCCTAACCTTTACCCTTACCCTAACCCTAAACCTAACCCTAACCCTTAACCTTACCCTAACCCTAACCACAACACTGACCCTAATTTTAACCCTAACCCTTACCCTTACCCTAACCCTAACCATAACACTAAACCTAAGCCTAACACGTACCCTAACCCTAACCCTAACCCTAACGTTAACCATAACACATAACCTTACCCTAACGCTAACCCTAACCCTAACCCTAACCCTAAACCTAACCCTAATCCTAACCCTAACAATAACCCTAAGCATAACCCTAACCCTAACCCTTACCCTAATCCTTAAATGTACCCTAACCCTAAACCTAACGTTAACCCCAACCCTAAACCTAACCCTAACACTAACCTTTACTCTTACACTATCCATAACCCTAAACCTAACCCTAACCCTAACCCTAACCATTACCCTAATCCTAAACATAACCCTAACCCTTACCCTAACCCTAACTCTAACCCTAACCCTAACCCTAACCCTAGCCTAACCCTAACCCTAACCCTAACACATAACCTTACCCTAACCCTAACCCTAACCCTAACCCTAATCCTAACCCTAACCCTAACCCTAACCCTAAGCATAACCCTAACCCTAACCCTAATCCTTAAACGTACCCTAACCCTAAACCTAACCTCAACCCCAACCGTAAACCTAACCCTAACCCTAACCCTTACTCTTACCCTATCCCTAACTCCAAACCTAACCCTAACGCTAACCCTAACCATTACCCTAACCCTAACCCTAATCCTAACCCTAAACCTTACCCTTACCCGAACCCTAACCCTAACCCTAACCCTAACCCTAACTCTTACCCTAACCCTAACACCTACACTTACACTAACCCTAACCCTAAACCTTAAACTAAACCTAACCCTAACCCTAACCCTTACCCTAACCCTAACCCTAGGCCTAACCGGAACCCTAACCCTAAACCTAACTCTAACCCTAACCCTAACCCTAACCCTAACCCTAACCGTTACCCTAACTCTAACCCTAACCCTTACCCTAACCCTAACCCTAACTCTAACCTTAACCCTAGTCCTAACACTAATCCTAACCCTAAACTTAACCCTAACCCTATCCCTAACCCTTACCCTTACCCGAACCCTAACCCTAACCCTAACCCTAACCCTAACTCTTACCCTAACCCTAAACCTTACCCTAAACCTTACCCTTTCCCTAACCCTAACCCTAACCCTAACCCTTACCCTTTCCCTTACCCTAACCCTAACCCTAACCCTAACACTTTCCATTTTCCTAACCCTAACCTTAACCCCAACCCTAAACCTAACCCTAACCCTAACTATAACCCTTACCCAAACCCTAACCCTAACCCTAACCATAACACTTACCCTTACCCTAACCCTAACCCTTATCCTAACCCTAACCCTAACTCTAACTCTAACCCTTAACCTAACCCTAACATTAACCCTAACCCCTAACCCTAACCCTTACACTTTCCTTTACCCTAACCCTAACCCTTACCCTTACCCTAACCCTAACCCTAACACTTACCATAACCCTAACCCTAACCCTAACCCTAACCTCAAACTTAAACCTAACCCTAACCCTAACCATAACCCTAACCCTTACCCTTAATCTAACACTAAGCCTCACCCTAACCCTAACCCTAACGCTAACCCTTACCCTAACCCTAAACATCACCCTAAACTTAACTGTAACATTTATCCTTACTCTAACCCTAACCTCAACCTTAACCCTAACCCTAACCCTAAACCTAACCCTTACCCTTACCCTAACACTAAGTCTAACCCTAACCCTAAATCTAACCCTAACCCTTACCCTAACCATAACCCTAATCCTACCCCTAACCCTAACCCTCACCCTAACCTTAACTCTAACATTTATCCTTACCCTAACCCAAAGCCTAACACTTACCCTAACCCTAACCCTAGCCCTAACCTCAAACTTAACCCTAACCCTAACCCTAACCCTAACCCTTACCCTTACTCTAAGCCTAAGCCTAACCCCTAACCCTAACCCTAACCCAAATCCTAACCCTAATCCTTACCCTTATCCTAAACCTAACCCTAACAATAACACTTACCCTTACCCTAAACCTACCCTAACCCTAACCCTAACTCTAAACCTTACCCTTACCCTAACCCTAACCCTAACCCTAAACTAAACCTAACCCTAACCCTAACCCAAACCCTTACCCTAACATAACCCTAACAATTACTCTAACCCTAACCCTAAACCTAACCCTAACCCTAACACTAACCCTAACACTTACCCTAACCCTAACCCTAACCATAACCTTAACCCTAACCCTAACCCTTG
>JANJXV010000291.1:202500-217500 GCA_024803745.1 Megascapheus bottae
TAACCCTAACCCTAACCCTAACACTTACCCTTACCCTAACAATAACCCTTATCCTAACCCTAACCCTAACTCTAACCTTAACCCTTAACCTAACCCTAACATTAACCCTAACCCTTAACCCTAATCCTTACCCTTACCCTTACCCTAACCCTAACCCTAACCCTAACACTTTCCATTTTCCTAACCCTAACCTTAACCCCAACCCTAAACCTAACCCTAACCCTAACCATAACCCTTACCCAAACCCTAAACCTAACCCTAACCCTAACACTTACCCTTACCCTAACCCTAACCCTTATCCTAACCCTAAACCTAACTCTAACCCTAACCCTTAACCTAACCCTAACATTAACCCTAAACCCTAACCCTACCCCTTACACTTTCCCTTACCCTAACCCTAACCCTAACCCTTCCCCTAACCCTAACCCTAACCCTAACCCTTACCCTAACCCTAACCCTAACCCTAACCTCAAACTTAAACCTAACCCTAACCCTAACCCTAACCCTTACCCTTACTCTAACACTAAGCCTAACCCTAACCCTAACCCTAACGCTAACACTTACCCTAAACCTAACCCTCACCCTAACCTTAACTCTAACGTTTATCCTTACCCTAACCCTAACCTCAACCTTAACCCTAACCCTAACCCTAAACCTTACCCTTACCCTTACCCTAACACTAAGTCTAACCCTAACCCTAAATCTAACCCTAACCCTTACCCTAACCATAACCCTAATCCTACCCCTAACCCTAACCCTCACCCTAACCTTCACTCTAACATTTATCCTTACCCTAACCCTAACACTAACCCTTACCCTAACCCTAACCCTAGCCCTAACCTCAAACTTAACCCTAACCCTAACCCTAACCTAACCCTTACACTTACCCTAACCCTAACCCTAACCTTAACCCCAAACATAACCCTAACCCTAACCCTAACACTAACCCTAACCCTTACCCTATCCCTAACCCTAACCCTAACCCTAACCCTAACCCTTACCCTTACCCTCACCCTAACCTTAACCCTAACCCTAACCCTAACCATAAGCTTAATTGTAACATTTTTCCTTACCCTAATCCTAACCCTAAACCTAACACTAACCCTAAACCTAACCCTTACCCTTACCCTAACCCTAAACCTAACCCTAACCCTTACCCTTACCCTAACTGTAACACTAACACTAACACTTACCCTTACCTAACCCTAACCCTAATCCTAACTCTTTCCCTAACCCTAAACCTAACCATAACCGTAACCCCTAACCCTAACCCTAACTCTAATCCTATCCCTTACACTTACCCTAACCCTAACCCTAACCCAAATCCTAACCCTAACCATAAACCTAAACCTAACCCTAAACCTAACCGTAACCCTAACCTTAACCCTAAACCTAACCCTAACCCTGACCTAACCCTTACCCTTACACTAACCCTAACCCGAACCTTTACCCCAACCTTACACCTAACCCTAACCCTAACCCTAAACCTAACCCTTACCCTAACCCTAACCCTAACCCTAACCCTAACCCTAATCTTAACCCTAACCCTAACCCTTACCCTCACCCTAACCTTAATTCTAATATTTATCCTTACGCTAACCCTAACCCTAAACCTAAACCTAACCCTAACCCTAACCCTAACACTTACCCTTACCCTAACACTAACCCTTATCCTAACCCTAACCCTAACTCTAACCTTAACCCTTAACCTAACCCTAACATTAACCCTAACCCTTAACCCTAATCCTTACCCTTACCCTTACCCTAACCCTAACCCTAACCCTAACACTTTCCATTTTCCTAACCCTAACCTTAACCCCAACCCTAAACCTAACCCTAACCCTAACCCTAACCCTTCCCCTAACCCTAACCCTAACCCTAACCCTTACCCTAACCCTAACCCTAACCCTAACCTCAAACTTAAACCTAACCCTAACCCTAACCCTAACCCTTACCCTTACTCTAACACTAAGCCTAACCCTAACCCTAACCCTAACGCTAACCCTTACCCTAAACCTAACCCTCACCCTAACCTTAACTCTAACGTTTATCCTTACCCTAACCCTAACCTCAACCTTAACCCTAACCCTAACCCTAAACCTAACCCTTACCCTTACCCTAACACTAAGTCTAACCCTAACCCTAAATCTAACCCTAACCCTTACCCTAACCATAACCCTAATCCTACCCCTAACCCTAACCCTCACCCTAACCTTAACTCTAACATTTATCCTTACCCTAACCCTAACACTAACCCTTACCCTAACCCTAACCCTAGCCCTAACCTCAAACTTAACCCTAACCATAACCCTAACCTTACCCTTACTCTAAGCCTAAGCCTAACCCCTAACCCTAACCCTAACCCTAAACCTAACCCTAATCCTTATCCTTATCCTAAACCTAACCCTAACAATAACACTTACCCTTACCTAAACCTACCCTAACCCTAACCCTAACTCTAAACCTTACCCTAACCCGAACCCTAACCCTAACCGTTACCCTTACCCTAACCCTAAAACTAACCCTAACCCTAACCCTAACCCTAACCCTTACATTTACCCTAACACTAACCCTAACCCTAAACTAAACCTAACCCTAACCCTAACCCTAACCCTAACCCTTACCCTAACATAACCCTAACCCTACTCTAACCCTAACCCTAAACCTAACCCTAACCCTAACACTAACCCTAACCCTTACCCTTACCCTAACCCTAACCCTAAACCTAACCTTAACCCTAAACCTAACCCTTGCCCTTACCCTAACCCTAAACCTAACTCTAACCCTAACCCTTACCCTTACCCTAACCCTAAACCTAACACTTACCCTAACCCTAACCCTAACCTCTAACTTAACCCAAACCCTAACAGTAACCCTAACCCTTACCCTTACTCTAACACTAAGCCTAACCCTAACCCTAACCCTAACCCTTACCCTAACCCTAACCCTAATCCTAAACTTAAACCTAACCCTAACCCTGACCTTAACCCTAACCATAACCCTAACCTAACCCTTACACTTACCCTAACCCTAACCCTAACCTTAACCCCAAACCTAACCCTAACCCTAACCCTAACCCTTACCCTATCCCTAACCCTAACCGTAACCCTTACCCTTACCCTCACCCTAACCTTAACCCTAAACCTAACCCTAACCCTTACCCTTACCCTAACCCTAACACTAACATTAACACTTACCTTTACCTAACCCTAACCCTAATCCTAACTCTTTCCCTAACCCTAAACCTAACCATAACCGTAACCCCTAACCCGAACCCTAACTCTTATCCTAACCCTTACCCTTACCCTAACCCTAACCCTAACCCTAACCATAAACATAAACCTAATCCTAACCCTAAACCTAACCGTAACCCTAACCTTAACCCTAAACCTAACCCTAACCCTGACCTAACCCTTACCCTTACCCTAACCCTAACCTGAACCTTTACCTCAACCTTAAACCTAACCCTAATCCTAACCCTAACCCTAACCCTAACCCTTACCCTAACCCTAACCCTAATCTTAACCCTAACACTAACCCTTACCCTCACCCTAACCTTAACTCTAATATTTATCCTTACGCTAACCCTAACCCTAAACCTAAACCTTACCCTTACCATGACCCTAAACCTAACCCTAACCCTTACCTTACCCTAACCCTAACCCTAACCCTAACCCTGACCATAACTTTAAACCTAAACCTTACCCTTACCCTAACCCTAACAATAACACATAACCTTACCCTAACCCTAACCCTAACCCTAAACATAACCCTAATCCTAACCCTAACCCTAACCCTAAGCATAACCCTAACCCTAACCCTAACCCTAACCCTTACCCTAACCCTAACCCTTATCCTAACCTTAAACCTAACCCTAACCCTGACCTTAATCCTAACCCTAACCCAAACCTAACCCTTACACTTACCCTAAACCTAACCCTAAGCTTAACCCCAAACCTAAACCTAACCCTAACCCTAACCCTAACCCTAACCCTTACCCTAATCCTAACCCTAACCCTAACCCTAACCCTTCCCCTTACCCTCGCCCTAACCTTAACCCTAACCCTAACCCTAACCCTAAAATTAATTGTAACATTTTTCCTTACCCTAACCCTAACCCTAAACCTAACCCTAAACCTAAACCTAACCCTTACCCATACCGTAACCCTAACCCTAACCCTAACCATTACCCTAACCCTAACCCTAATCTTAACCCTAACCCTTACTCTTACCCTCACCCTAACCTTAACTCTAATATTTATCCTTACGCTAACCCTAACCCTAAACCTAAACCTAACCCTAAACCTAAACCTTACCCTTACCATAACCCTAAACCTAACCCTAAACCTTACCCTCACCCTAACCCAATCCCTAACCCTAAACCTGACCATAACTTTAACCCTAAAACTTACCCTTACCCTAACCCTAACACTAACCCTAACACTTACCCTAACCCTAACCCTAACCCTAAACCTAACCCTAACCCTTACCCTAACACTAACCCTAACCTTAACGCTAAACCTAAACCTAATTTTAACCCTAACCATAACCCTTACCTTAACCCTAACCCTAACCCTAACCGTAACCCTAACCATAACCCTAACCCTAACCCTAACATTTCCCTTTTCCTAACCCTAAACTAAACCCCCACCGTAAACCTTACCCTAAACCTAACCATAACCCTTACCCTAACCCTAAGCCTAACCCTAACACTTACCCTTACCCTACCCCTAACCCTTATCCTAACCCTAAACCTAACTCTAACCCTAACCCTTAACCTAACCCTAACATTAACCCTAACACCTAACCCTAACCCTTACTCTTACCCTTACCCTAACCCTTACCCTAACCCTAACCCTAACCCTAACACATAACCTTACACTAACCCTAACCCTAAACCTAAACCTAGCCCTAATCCTAACCCTAACCCTAACCCTAAGCATAACCGTAACCCTGACCCTAACCCTAATCCTTAAATGTACCCTAACCCTAAACCTAACCTTAACCCCAACTCTAAACCTAACCCTAACCCTAACCCTTACCCTTACCCTATCCCTAATCCTAAACCTAACCCTAACCCTAACCCTAACCATTACCCTAACCCTAACCTCAATCCTAGTCCTAACCCTAACCCTTACCCTAACCCTAACCCTAACCCTAAACCTAACCCTAACCCTAACCCTTAAACTAACCCTACCCTAACCCTAACCCTAACCCTAACCCTAAGCCAAACTCCTAAACCTAAACCAAAACCTAACCCTAATCCTTACCCTTATCCTAAACCTAACCCTAACACTAACATTTACGCTTACCCTAAACCCTACCCTAACCCTAATCCTAACCCTAACCCTTACCCTAACCCTAACCCTAACCCTAACCCTTACACTTACCCTAACCCTAAAACTAACCCTAACCCTAACCCTAACCCTTACCCTTACCCTAACCCTAACTCTAACCTTAAACCTAACCCTAACCCTAACCTAACCCTTACCCTTACACTAACCCTAACCCGAAACTTAATCCCAACCTTAAACCTAACCCTAACCCTAACCTAACCCTTACCCTGACCCTAACTCTAACCCTTACACTTACCCTAACCCTAAAACTAACCCTAACCCTATCCCTAACCCTTACCCTTACCCTAACCCTAACCCTAACCTTAAACCTAACCCTAACCATAACCCTAAACCTTACCCTAACCTAACCCTAACCCTTACCCTAACTCTAACCCTAATCCTAACCCTAACCTTAACCCTAACCCTAACACTAACCCTAACAATTACCCTTACCCTAACCCTAACACTAACCCTAAGCCTAACCCTAACCTTAACCCTAAACCTAATCCTTGCCCTTACACTAACCCTAACTCTAACTCTAACCCTAAACCTAACACTTACCCTAACCCTAACCCTAACACTTACCCCAACCCTAATCCTAACTCTAAACTCAAACTTAACCGTAACACTAACCCTAACCCTAACCCTTACCCTTACTCTAACACTAAGCCTAACCCTAACCTTAAACCTAACCCTAACCCTAACCCCAACCCTTAACCAAACCATAACGCTAATCATAACCCTAAACCTAACCCTAATCCTAATCTTAACTCTAACATTTATCCTTACCCTAACCCTAACTCTAAACCTAACCCTAACCCTAAACCTAACCCTTACCCTTACCCTAACCCTAACCCTAACCCTGAGCCTAAATTTAACCCTAACCCTTACCCTTACCCTAACACTAACCGTAACCCTAACCCTAACCCTAACACTTACCCTAACCCTAACCCTAAGCCTAAACCTAACCCTAACCCCAACACATAACCTTACCCTAAACCTAACCCTAACCCTAATGCTAACCCTAACCCTAAACATAACCCTAATCCTAACCCTAACCCTAACTCGAAGCAGAACCCTAACAATAATCCTAACCCTAATCCTTAAACGTACCCTAACCCTAAACCTAACCTTAACCCCAACCCTAAACCTAACCCTAACCCTAACCCTAACCCTTACCCTTACCCTATCCCTAACCCTAAACCTAACCCTAACCCTACCCTAACCATTACCCTAACCCTAACCCTAACCTAACCCTGAACCTTACCCTTACACGAACCCTAACCCTAAACCTAAACCTAACCCTAACTCTTACCCTAACCCTAACATTTACCCTTACCCTAACCCTAACCCTAACCCTTAAACTAAACCTATCCCTAACCCTAAACCTTACACTAACCCTAACCCTAGTCCTAACTCCTAACCCTAATGGTAAACCTAGCCCTAACCCTAACCCTAACCCTGACCGTAACCAGTACCCTAACTCTAACCCTAATCCTTACCCTAACCCTAACCCTAACCCTAACCTTAAACCTAACCCTAACCCTAATGCTAACCCTAACCTTAACCCTAAACCTAACCCTAACCTTGCCCTTACCCTAACCCTAACCCTAAACCGAACACTAAACCTAACCCTAACCCTAACCCTAATCCTTACCGTTATCCTAAACCTAACCCTAACACTAACAATTACCCTTATCCTAAACCCTACCATGACCCTTACCCTAACCCTAACCCTAACCCTACCCTAACCCTAATCCTAACCCTAACCCTTACCCTTACCCTAACCCTAACCCTAACCCTAACCCTTACCCTAACCCTAAACCTAAACCTTACCCTTACCTTAACCCTAACCCTAATCCTAACTGTTACGCTTACCTAACGCTAACCCTAACCCTAACCCTAACCCTAACCCTTACCCTTACCCTAATCCTAACCTAACCATAACCCTAACCCTAACCCTAACCCAAACCCTAAACCTTACCTTAACCCTAACCCTAACCCTTACCCTTACCCTAAGCCTAACCCTAACCTTAACCCCAACCCTAAACTTAATCCGAACCCTAAGACTTACCCTTACCCTAACGATAACCCTAACCCTAACCCTAACCCTAACCCTTACCCTAACCCTAAACCTAAATCTAACCCTAAACCTTACCCTTACCCGCACCCTAACCATAACCTTAACCCTAATCCTAAACCTAACCCTAACCCTAACTCTTATCCTTACCCAAACCCTAAACCTAACCCAATCCCTAAACCTAACCATAACCCTAAACCGAACCCTTACACTTACCCTAACCTTAACACTAAACCTAACCAGTACCCTAACTCTAACCCTAATCCTTACCCTAACCCTAACCCTAACCCTAACCTTAAACCTAACCCTAACCCTAATGCTAACCCTAACCTTAACCCTAAACCTAACCCTAACCTTGCCCTTACCCTAACCCTAACCCTAAACCGAACACTAAACCTAACCCTAACCCTAACCCTAATCCTTACCGTTATCCTAAACCTAACCCTAACACTAACAATTACCCTTATCCTAAACCCTACCATGACCCTTACCCTAACCCTAACCCTAACCCTACCCTAACCCTAATCCTAACCCTAACCCTTACCCTTACCCTAACCCTAACCCTAACCCTAACCCTTACCCTAACCCTAAACCTAAACCTTACCCTTACCTTAACCCTAACCCTAATCCTAACTGTTACGCTTACCTAACGCTAACCCTAACCCTAACCCTAACCCTAACCCTTACCCTTACCCTAATCCTAACCTAACCATAACCCTAACCCTAACCCTAACCCAAACCCTAAACCTTACCTTAACCCTAACCCTAACCCTTACCCTTACCCTAAGCCTAACCCTAACCTTAACCCCAACCCTAAACTTAATCCGAACCCTAAGACTTACCCTTACCCTAACGATAACCCTAACCCTAACCCTAACCCTAACCCTTACCCTAACCCTAAACCTAAATCTAACCCTAAACCTTACCCTTACCCGCACCCTAACCATAACCTTAACCCTAATCCTAAACCTAACCCTAACCCTAACTCTTATCCTTACCCAAACCCTAAACCTAACCCAATCCCTAAACCTAACCATAACCCTAAACCGAACCCTTACACTTACCCTAACCTTAACACTAAACCTAACCCTAACCCTTATCCTTACCCTAACCCTAACCCTAACTCTAAACCTAAACCTAACCCTAATCCTAACCCTAACCCTTACGCATACCATACCGTAACGCTAAACTTAAACCTAACCCTAACCCTAACACAAACCCTAAACCTAACCCTAACCCTAACCCTAACCCTTATCCTTACCCTAACCCTAACCCTAACTCTAACCCTAAACCTAACCCTAATCCTAACCCTAACCCTTACGCATACCATACCGTAACGCTAAACTTAAACCTAACCCTAACACTAACACAAACCCTAAACCTAAACCTAACCCTAACCTTAATCCTAACCCTTACCCTTACCCTAAACCTAACCCTAACCCTAACACTCACCCTTACCCTTACCCTAAACATAACCCTAACCCTAACCCTAAACCCTACCTTTACCCTAACCCTAACACTAACCATTACCCTAACCCTAACCTAACTCTTACCCTTACCCTAACCCTAACCCTAACCCTAAACTTAACCCCAAACCTAAACCTAACTCTAAAGCTAACCCTTACCCTAACACTTACCCTAAAACTAACCCTAACCCTAACCCTAACCCTAACACTTAACCTTACCCTAACCCTAACCCTAACCCTTACCCTTACCCTAACCCTAACCCTAATGCTAACACTTACCCTAACCCTAACCCTAACCCTTACCCTAACCCTAACCCTAACCATAGCCTTTCCCTAACCCTAACCCTAACCCTAACCCTAACACCTAACCCTAACCCTTAAACTAACCCTAACCATAACCCTAACAGTAACCCTTACTCTTAACCAACCCTAAATCTCACTCTAACCCTAACCCTAACCCTAACCCTTAAACTAACCCTAAACCTAACCCTAACCCTTACCCTAACCCTTACCCTTACTCTAACACTAAGCCTAACCCTAACCCTAACCCTAACCCTTACCCTAAACCTAACCCTAATCCTAACATTAAACCTAACCCTAACCCTGCCCTTAACCCTAACCCTAACCCTAACCTAAACCTTACCCTTACCCTAGCCCTAACCCTAACCTTAACCCCAAACCTAAACCTATCCCTAACCCTAACCCTAACCCTTATCCTAACCCTAACCCTAACCCTAACACTTACCCTTACCCTCACCCTAACCTTAACCCTAACCCTAACCCAAACCCTAACCTTAATTGTAACATTTTTCCTTACCCTAACCCTAACCCTAAACCTAACCCTAACCCTAAACCTAACCCTTACCCTTACCCTTACCCTAACCCTAACACTAACACTTACACTAACCTAACCCTAACCCTAATCCTAACTCTTTCCCTAACACTAAACCTAACCATAACCGTAACCCCTAACCCTAACCCTAACCCTAACCCTAACCATAACCCTAATCCTAACCCTAACCCTAACCTTAACCCTAACCCTAACCCTAACCCTAACCTAACCCTTACCCTTACCCTAACCCTAACCCGAACCTTAAACCCAACCTTAAACCTAACCCTAACCCTAACCCTAACCCTTACCCTAACCCTAAACCTAACCCTTACCCTAACCCTAATCTTAACCATAACCCTTAACCTTACCCTCACCCTAACCTTAACTCTAATATTTATCCTTACGCTAACCCTAACCCTAAACCTAAACCTAACCCTAACCCTAACCCTAATTATAACCCTAACCCTTACACTTACCCTAACCCTAAACCTAAACCTAACCCTAACCCTAACCCTAACCCTAAACTAACCCTACCCTAACCCTAACCCTAACCCTAACCCTAAGCCTAACCCTAAACCAAAATCTAACCCTAATCCTTACCCTTATCCTAAACCTAACTCTAACCCTAACCCTATCCCTTACCCTAACCCAATCCCTAACGCTAACACTAACCCTTACCCTTACCCTCACCCTAACATTAACCCTAACCCTAACCATAACCTTAATTGTAACATTTTTCCTTACCCTAACCCTAACCCTAAACCTAACCCTAAACCTAATCCTAACTCTTTCCCTAACCCTAAACCTAACCCGAACCGTAACCCCTAACCCTAACCATAACTCTAATCCTAACTCTTACCCTTACCCTAACCCTAACCCTAACCATAACCCTAATCCTAACCCTAAACCTAACCCTAACCCTAACTTTAACCCTAACCCTAACCCTAAACCTAACATAACCCTTACCCTTACCCTAACCCTAACCCGAACCTTAAACCCAACCTTAAACCTAACCCTAACCCTAACCCTAACACTTACAATAACCCTAACCCTTACCCTAACTCTAACCCTAATCTTAACCCTAACCCTTATCCTTACCCTCACCCTAACATTAACCCTAACCCTAACCCTAACCTTAATTGTAACATTTTTCCTTACCCTAACCCTAACCCTAAACCTAACCCTAAAACTAAACCTAACCCTTACCCTTACCCTAACCCTAAACCTAACCCTAACCCTTACCCTTACCCTAACCCTAACCCTAACACTAACACTTACCCTTACCTAACCCTAACCCTAATCCTAACTCTTTCCCTAACCCTAAACCTAACCTGAACCGTAACCCCTAACCCTAACCATAACTCTAATCCTAACCCTTACCCTTACCCTAACCCTAACCCTAACCATAACCCTAATCCTAACCCTAAACCTAACCCTAACCCTAACTTTAAGCCTAACCCTAACCCTAAACCTAACATAACCCTTACCCTTACCCTAACCCTAACCCGAACCTTAAACCCAACCTTAAACCTAACCCTAACCCTAACCCTAACCCTTACAATAACCCTAACCCTTACCCTAAATCTAACCCTAATCTTAACCCTAACCCTTACCCTTACCCTCACCCTAATCTTAACTCTAATATTTATCCTTATGCTAACTCTAACTGTAAACCTAACCCTAACCCTAAACCTAAACCTTACCCTTACCATAACCCTAAACCTAACCCTAACCCTTACCCTAATCCTAACCCTAACCCTAACCCTGACCATTACTTTAAACCTAAATCTTACCATTACCCTAACCCTAAACGTAACACTAACCCTAACCCTAACACTTCCCCTAAACCTAACCCTAACCCTAACACATAACCTTACCCTAACCCTAACCCTAACCCTAAAGCTAAACCTAACCCTAATCCTAACCCTAACCTTAACCCTAAGCATAAACCTAACCCTAACCCTAATCCTTAAACTAACCCTACCCTAAACCTAACCCTAACCCTTAAACTAACCCTACCCTAACCCTAACCCTAACCCTAACCCTCACCTTAAGCCTAACCCCTAACCCTAAACCAAAACCTAACCCTAACCCTTACCCTAACCCTAACCCTAACCCTAACCTTAACCCTAACCCTAACACTAACCCTAACAATTACACTTACCCTAAACCTAACACTAACCCTAACCCTAACCCTAACCTAAACCCCAACCCTAAACCTAATCCTAACCCTAACACTTACCCTTACCCTAACCCTAACCCTAACTCTACCCTTAACCCTAACCCTTAACCTAACCCTAACCCTAAACCTAACCCTAACACTTATCCTTACCCAAACCCGAACCCTAACCCTTACCCTAACCCTAACCCTAACCCTAACCTTAACCTTAAACCTAACCCTAACCCTAACCCTAACCCTTATCCTTACCGTAACCCTAACGCTAACTCTAACCCTAAACCTAACCCTAACCCTAACCTATCCCTTACGCTTACCCCAACGCTAAATGTAACATTAACCCTAACCCTAACCCTAAACCTAACCCTAACCCTAACCTTAACCCTAAACCTTACTCTTACCCTAAACCTAACCTTAACCCTAACACTTACCCTTACCCTTACCCTAAACTTAACCCTAACCCTAACCCTAAACCTTACCCTTAGCCTAACCCTAAAACTAACCCTTACCCTAACCCTAACCCTAACCTTAACCCCAAACCTAAACCTAACCCTAACCCTAACCCTAACCCCTACCCTAACCCTATCCCTAACCCTAACCCTAACCCTTACCTTTACCCTCACCCTAACATTAACCCTAACCCTAACCCTAACCCTAACCTTAATTGTAACATTTTTCCTTACCCTAACCCTAACCCTAAAGCTAACCCTAAACCTAACCCTAACCCTTACCCTTACCCTAACCCTAACCCTAACCCTAACCCTAACCCTAACCCTAACTCTAATCCTAACCCTTACCCTTAGCCTAAAACTAACCCTAACCCTAACCATAACCATAACCCTAATCCTAACCCTAAACCTAAACCTAACCCTAACCTTAACCCTAACGCTAACCCTAACCCTAACATAACCCTTACCCTTACCCTAACCCTAACCCGAAACTTAACCTCAACCTTAAACCTAACCATAATCCTATCCCTAACCCTTACCCTAACCCTAACCGTAACCCTTACCCTAACTCTAACTCTAATCTTAACCCTAACCCTTACTCTTACTCTCACCCTAACCTTAACTCTAATATTTATCCTTATGCTAACTCTAACCGTAAACCTAACCCTAACCCTAAACCTAATCCTTACCCTTACCATAACCCTAAACCTAACCATAACCCTTACCCTTACCCTAAACCTAACCCTAACCCTAACCCTGACCATTACCTTAACCCTAAACCTTACCCTTACCCTAGCCCTAACCGTAACACTAACCCTAACCCTAACACTTACCCTAACCCTAACCCTAACCCTAACACATAACCTTACCCTAACCCTTACCCTAACCCTAACCCTAAACCTAACCCTAATCCTAACCCTAACCTTAACCCTAAGCATAACCCTAACCCTAACCCTAACCCTAAGTCTTAAATGTATCCTAACACTAAACCTAACCTTAACCCCAATCCTAAGCCTAACCCTAACTCTAACCCTTACCCTTACCCTATCCCTAACCCTAAACCTAACCCTAACCCTAACCCTAACCATTATCCTAACCCTAACCCTAATCCTAACCCTAACCCTTACCCTTACCCTAACCCTAACCCTAACCCTAAACCTAAACCTAACCCTAACCCTTAAACTAACCCTACCCTAAACCTAACCCTAACCCTAACCCTAACCCTAAGCCTAACCCCTAACCCTAAACCAATACCTAACCCTAACCCTTACCCTAACCCTAACCCTCACCCTAACCCTAACCTTAACCCTAACCCTAACACTAACCCTAACAATTACACTTACCCTAACCCTAACACTAACCCTAATCCTAACCCTAACCTTAGCCCTAACCCTAATCCTTCCCATTACCCTAACCCTAACTCTAAATCTAACCCTAACCCTAACACTTATCCTAACCCTAAACCTAACCCTTACATTAACCCTAATCCTAACCCTAAAGAAAAACTTAACCCTAACCCTAACCCTAACCCTAACCCTTACCCTTACTCTAACACTAAGCCTAACCCTAAACTTAACCCTAACCCTAACCCTTACCCTAACCCTAATCCTAACCCTAAATTTAAACCTAACCCTAACCCTAACCTCAACCTTAACCCTAACCATAACCCTAACCTTAAACCTTACCCTTAACCTGACACTAAGCCTAAGCCTAACCCTAACCCTAACCCTTACCATAAACATAACCCTAATCATAACCCTAAAACTAACCCTAATCCTAACCTTAACCCTAACCCTAAATTTAACTCTAAAATTTATCCTTACCCTACCCTAACCCTGAACCTAACCCTAACCCCAAACCTAACCCTTACCCTTACCCTAACCCTAACCCTAACCCTAACCCTAACCCTGACCCTAACTTTAACCCTAACCCTTACCCTTACCCTTACCCTAACCCTAACCATAACACTAACCCTAACCCTAACAGTTACCCTAATCCTAACCCTAACCCTAAACGTAACCCTAATCCTAACCCTAACCCTAACCCTAAGCATAACCCCAACCCTAAACCTAACCCTAATCCTTCAATGTACCCTAAACCTAAAACTAACCTTAACCCCAACCCTATACCTAACCCTAACCCTAACCCTTACCCTTACCCTATCCCTAACCCTAAACCTAACTCTAACCCTAACCCTAACCATTACCCTAACCCTAACCCTAATCCTAACCCTAACCCTTACCCTCACCCTAACCTTAAACATAACCATAACCCTAACCCTTAAACTAACCCTTCCCTAACCCTAACCCTAACCCTAAGCCTAACCCCTAACTCTAAACCAAAACCTAACCCTAATCCTCACCCTTATCCTAAACCTAACCCTAACACTAACATTTACCCTTACCCTAAAACCTACCCTAACCCTAATCCTAACCCTAACCCTTACCCTAACCCTAACCCTAACCCTAACCCTTACACTTACCCTAACCCTAAAACTAACCCTAACCCTAACCCTAACCCTTACCCTTACCCTAACCCTAACCCTAACACTATCCTTAAACCTAACCCTAACCCTAACCCTAACTCTAACCCTTACCCTAACCTAACCATAACCCTTACCCTAACCCTAACCCTAACCCTAACCCTAACCTTAACCCTAAA
>JANJXV010000291.1:222500-225000 GCA_024803745.1 Megascapheus bottae
AACCCTAATGCAAATCTTTAAATGTACCCTAACCCTAAACCTAAACTTAACCCCAACCCTAAACCTAACCCTTACCCTAACCCTAACCCTTACCCCTACCCTATCCCTAACCCTAAACCTAAACCTAACCCTAACCATAACCATGACCCTAACCCTAATCCTAACCTAACCCTAAACCTTTCCCTTACCCGAACCCTAACCCTAACCCTTACCATAACCCTAATCCTAACCCTAACCCTTATCCTTACCCGGACCCTAACCCTAACCCTTAAACTAAACCTAACCCTAACCCTAACCCTTACACTAACCCTAACCCTTTTCCTATCTCCTAACCCTAACTGTAAACCTAACTCTAACCCTAACCCTAACCCTAACCCTTACCCTAACCCTAACCCTAACCCTAACCTTAAACCTAACCCTAACCCTAATCCTAACCCTAACCTTAGCCCTAAACCTAACCCTAACCCTAAACCTAACCCTAACCCTAACCCTAATCCTTGCCCTTATCCTATACTTAACCCTAACACTAACAATTACCCTTATCCTAAAAGCTACCATAAACCTTACCCTAACCCTAACCCTTACCCTTACCCTAACCCTAATCCTAACCCTAACCCTTACCCTTACCCTAACCCTAACCCTAACCCTAACCCTTACCCTAACACTAACCCTACACCTTACCCTTACCTTAACCCTAACTCTAATCCTAACCGTTACGCTTATCCTAACGCTAAACCTAACCCTAACCCTAAGCCTAAACCTAACCCTTACCCTTACCCTAATCCTAACCCTAACCGTAAGCCTAACCCTAACCCTAACCCAAAACCTAACCTTACCCTAACCCTAACCCTAACCCTTACCCTTACCCTAACCCTAACCCTAGCCTTAACCCCAACCCTAAACCTAATCCTAACCCTAAGTCTTACCGTTACCCTAACCCTAACCCAAACCCTAAACCTAACCCTAACCCTTACCCTAAACCTAAACCTAAATCTAACCCTAAACCTTACCCTTACCCGCACCCTAACCATAACCTTAACCCTAATCCTAAACCTAACCCTAACCCTAAACCTTATCCTTACCCAAACCCTAATCCTAACCCAATCCCTAACCCTAAACATAACCCTAAACCGAACCCTTACACTTACCCTAACCCTAACCCTAAACCTAACCCTAACCCTTTCCCTTACCCTAAACCTAAACCTAACCCTAACCCTAACCTTAACCCTAACCCTTACCCTAAACCTAACCCTAACCCTAACCCTTATCCTTACCCTAACCCTAACCCTAACTCTAACCCTAAACCTAACCCTAACCCTAACCCTAACCCTTACGCATACCGTAACACTAAACTTAAACCTAACCCTAACCCAAACCCTAAACCTAACCCTAACCCTAACCTTAATCCTAAACCTTACCCTTACCCTAAACCTAACCCTAACCCTAACACTCACCCTTACCCTTACCCTAACCATAACCCTAACCATAACCCTAAACCTTACCCTTACCCTAACCCTAAATCTAACCATTACCCTAACCCTAACCCTAATTCTTACCCTTACCCTTACCCTTACCCTAACCCTAAACCTAACCTTAACCCTAACCCTAACCCTAACCCTTACCCTTACCCTAACCCTAACCCTAACCCTAACCCTTACCCTAACACTAACCCTAACCCTAACCCTTACACTTACCCTAACCCTAACCCTAACCCTTACCCTAACACTTACCCTAACCCTAACCCTATCCCTAAACCTAACACTTAAACTTAACCTAACCCTAACCCTAAACCTAACCCTTATCCTGACCCTAACCCCAACCCTAACCCTAACTCTAATACTTACCCTAACCCTAACCCTAAGCCTAACCATAACCCTTTCCCTAACCCTAACAATAACCCTAACCCTAACACCTAACCCTAAACCTTAACCTAAACCTAACCATAACCTAACCATATCCCTTACCCTTAACCAAACCTAAATCTCACTCTAACCCTAACCCTAACCCTAATCTTTAAACTAACACTAACCCTAACCCTAACCCTTACCCTAACCTACCCTAACCCTTACCCTAACCCTAACCCTAACCCTAACCGTAACCCTAACCTTAACCCTAACGCTAACCCTAACCCTAACCCTTACACTTACCCTAACCCTAACCTTAACCTAACCCTGAACCTAACCCTAACCCTAACCTTAACCCTAAGCCTAAACCTTGTCCTTACCCTAACCCTAACCCTAAACCTAACCCTAACCCTAACCCTTACCCTTACCCTAACACTAACTCTAAACCTAACCCTAACCCTAAACCTAACCCTTACACTTACCCTAACCCTAACACTAACCCTAACCCTACCCCCTAAACCTAACCCTAACCCTAAACCTTACAATAAACCTAACCCTAACCCTAAACCTAACCCTTGCACTTATCCTAACCCTAATCCTAACCCTAACCCTTAACCTAACCCTAACACTAACCCTAAACTCTTACCCTAATCCTA
>JANJXV010000291.1:230000-240000 GCA_024803745.1 Megascapheus bottae
CCTAATCCTAAACCTAACCCTAACCCTAACCCTTATCCTTACCCAAACCCTAACCCTAACCCAATCCCTAACCCTAACCATAACCCTAAACCGAACCCTAACCCTAACCCTAACCTTAACCCCAACCCTTACCCTAAACCTAACCCTAAACCTAACCCTAACCCTTACGCATACCATACCGTAATGCTAAACATAAACCTAACCCTAACCCTAACCCAAACCCTAACCTAACCCTAACCCTAACCTTAATCCTAACCCTTACCCTTACCCTAAA
Source organism: Megascapheus bottae (assembly GCA_024803745.1). Classification (NCBI taxonomy): domain Eukaryota; kingdom Metazoa; phylum Chordata; class Mammalia; order Rodentia; family Geomyidae; genus Megascapheus; species Megascapheus bottae. The sequence continues at coordinate 230,275 of JANJXV010000291.1, forward strand.
CCTAACCCTAACCCTAAAACTCACCCTTACCCTTACCCTAAACATAACCCTAACCCTAACCCTATACCCTACCCTTACCCTAACCCTAACACTAACCATTACCCTAACCCTAACCCTAACTCTTACCCTAACCCTAACCCTAACCCTTACCCTAACACTAACACTAACCGTAACCCTTACTCTTACCCTAACCCTAACCCTAAACTTAACCCCCAACCTAAACCTAACTCTAAAGCTAACCCTTACCCTAACACTTACCCTAACACTAACCCTAACCCTAACCCTAACCCTAACACTTAACCTTACCCTAACCCTAACCCTAACCCTAACCCTTACACTTACCCTAACCCTAACCCTAACGCTAACAGTTACCATATCCCTAACCCTAACCCTAAACCTTACCCTAACCCTAACCCTAACCATAGACCTTTCCCTAACCCTAACCCTATCCCTAAACCTAACACCTAACCCTAACCCTTAAACTAAACCTAACCATAACCCTAACCGTAACCCTTACTCTTAACCAACCCTAAATCTCACTCTAACCCTAAAACTAACCCTAACCCTAACCTTAACCCTAAGCCTAAACCTTGCCCTTACCCTAACCCTAACCCTAAACCTAACCCTAACCCTAACCCTTACCCTTACCCTAACCCTAACCCTAAACTTAACCCCAAACCTAAACCTAACTCTAAAGCTAACGCTTACCCTTACACTTACCCTAACACTAACCCTAAACCTAACCCTAATCCTAACACTTAACCTTACCCTAACCCTAACCCTACCCCTAACCCTTACCCTTACCCTAACCCTAACCCTAACGCTAACACTTACCCTATACCTAACCCTAACCCTAACCCTTACCCTAACCCTAACCCTAACCATAGCCCTTTCCCTAACCCTAACCCTAACCCTAACACCTAACCCTAACCCTTAAATTAAACCTAACCATAACCCTAACCATAACCCTTACTCTTAACCAACCCTAAATCTCACTCTAACCCTAACCCTAACCCTAACCCTTAAACTAACCCTAACCCTAACCCTAACCCTTACCGTAACCTACCCTAACCCAAAGCCTAACCTTAACCCTAACCCTAACCTCTAACTTAACCCTAACCCTAACCGTAACCCTAACCCTTACCCTTACACTAACACTAAGCGTAACCCTAACCCTAACCCTAACCCTTACTCTAACCCTAACCCTAATCCTAAACTTAAACCTAAACCTAACCCTGACCTTAACCCTAACCCTAACCCTAACACTAACACTTACCCTTACCTAACCCTAACCCTAATCCTAACTCTTTCCCTAACACGAAACCTAACCATAACCTTAACCCCTAACCCTTACCCTAACCCTAACTCTACCCCTAACCCTAACTATAACCCTAATCCTAACCCTAAACCTAACCCTAAACCTAACCTTAACCCTAACCCTAACCCTAACCCTAACCTAACACTTAGCCTTACCCTAACCCTAACCCGAACCTTAACCCCAACCTTAAACCTAACCCTAACCCTAACCCTAACCCTAAACCTAAACCTAACCCTAATCCTAACCATAACCTTAACCCTAAGCATAACCCTAACCCTAACCCTAATCCTTAAACTAACCCTACCCTAAACCTAACCCTAACCCTTAAACTAACCCTACCCTACACCTAAACCTAACCCTAACCCTAACCCTAAGCCTAACCCCTAACCCTAAACCAAAACCTAACCCTAACCCTTACCCTAACCCTAACCCTAACCCTAACCTTAACCCTAACCCTAACACTAACCCTAACAATTACACTTACCCTAACTCTAACACTAAACCTAACCCTAACCCTAACCTTAACCCCAACCCTAAACCTAATCCTACCCTAACACTTACCCTTACCCTAACCCTAACCCTAACTCTAACCCTAACCCTAACCCTTAACCTAACCCTAACCCTAACCCTAACCCTAACACTTATCCTTAACAAAACCCGAACCCTAACCCTAACCCTAACCCTAACCCTAACCCTAACCTTAACCTTAAACCTAACCCTAACCCTAACCCTAACCCTTATCCTTACAGTAACCCTAACGCTAACTCTAACCCTAAACCTAACCCTAACCCTAACCTAACCCTTACGCTTACCCTAACGCTAAACGTAACATTAACCCTAACCCTTACCCTAAATCTAACCCTAACCCTAACCTTAACCCTAAACCTTACTCTTACCCTAAACCTAACCTTAACCCTAACACTTACCCTTACCCTTACCCTAAACTGAATCCTAACACTAACCCTAAACCTTACCCTTAGCCTAACCCTAAAACTAACCCTTACCCCACCCCTAACCCTAACTCTAACCCTTACAATTACCCTTACCCTTACCCATACCCTAACCCTAAACCTAACCCTAACCCTAACCCTAACTCTAACCCTTCCCCTAACCCTAACCCTAATCCTAACCTTAAACCTAACCATAACCCTGACCTTAACCCTAAGCCTAACCCTAACCTAACCCTTACCCTTACCCTATCCCTAACCCTAAATCTAACCCTAACCCTAACCCTAACCTTAACCCTAAACCTTACTCTTACCCTAAACCTAAACTTAACCCTAACACTTACCCTTACCCTTACCCTAAACTGAATCCTAACACTAACCCTAAACCTTACCCTTAGCCTAACCCTAAAACTAACCCTTACCCCACCCCTAACCCTAACTCTAACCCTTACAATTACCCTTACCCTTACCCATACCCTAACCCTAAACCTAACCCTAACCCTAACCCTAACTCTAACCCTTCCCCTAACCCTAACCCTAATCCAAAACTTAAACCTAACCATAACCCTGACCTTAACCCTAAGCCTAACCCTAACCTAACCCTTACCCTTACCCTATCCCTAACCCTAAACCTAACCCTAACCCTAACCCTAACCATTACCCTAACCCTAACCCTAATCCTAACCCTAACCCTTACCCTTACCCTAACCCTAACCCTAACCCTAAACCTAAACCTAACCCTAACCCTTAAACTAACCCTACCCTAAACCTAACCCTAACCCTAACCCTAAGCCTAACCCCTAACCCTAAACCAAAACCTACCCCTAACCCTTACCCTAAACCTAACCCTTACCCTAACCCTAACCTTAACCCTAACCCTAACACTAACCCTAACAATTACACTTACCCTAACCCTAACCCTAACCCTAACCCTATCCTTAAGGGCAAACCTAACCCTAACCCTAACCCTTTCCCTAACCCTAACCCTTACCCTAACCCTAACACTAACCCTAACCTTAAACCTAACCCTAACCCTAATAACAACCCTAAACTTAATCCTAAACCTAACCCTAACCCTAACCCTTGCCCTTACCCTAACCCTAACCATAAACCTAACACTAACCCTAAACCTAACCCTAACCCTAATCCTTACCCTTATCCTAAACCTAACCCTAACACTAACAATTACCCTTATCCTAAACGCTACCATAAACCTTACCCTAACCCTAACCCTAACCCTTACCCTAACCCTAATCCTAACCCTTACCCTTACCCTAACCCTAACCCTAACCCTAACCCTAACCCTTACCCTAACACTAACCCTACACCTTACCCTTACCTTAACCCTAACCCAAATCCTAACCTTTACGCTTATCCTAACGCTAAACCTAACCCTAACCCTAAGCCTAAACCTAACCCTTACCCTTACCCTAATCCTAAACCTAACCGTAACCCTAACCCTAAACCTAACCCAAACCCTAACCTTACCCTAAACCTAATCCTAAACCTTCCCCTTACCCTAACCCTAACCCTAACCTTAACCCCAACCCTAAACCTAATCCTAACCCTAAGTATTACCCTTCCCCTAACCCTAACCCTAACCGTAAACCTAACCCTAACCCTTACCCTAAACCTAAACCTAAATCTAACCCTAAACCTTACCCTTACCCGCACCCTAACCATAACCTTAACCCTAATCCTAAACCTAACCCTAACCCTAAACCTTATCCTTACCCAAACCCTAATCCTAACCCAATCCCTAACCCTAATCATAACCCTAAACGGAACCCTTACACTTACCCTAACCCTAACCCTAAACCTAACCCTAACCCTTACCCTTACCCTAACCCTAACCCTAACCCTAACCCTAACCCTAACCTTAACCCTAACCCTTACCCTAAACCTAACCCTAACCCTAACCCTAACCCTTATCCTTACCCTAACCCTAACCCTAACTCTAACCCTAAACCTAACCCTAACCCTAACCCTAACCCTTACGCATACCGTAACACTAAACTTAAACCTAACCCTAATCCAAACCCTAAACCTAACACTAACCCTAACCTTAATCCTAAACCTTACCCTTACCCTAAATCTAACCCTAACCCTAACACTCACCCTTACCCTTACCATAACCATAACCCTAACCATAACCCTAAACCTCACCCTTACCCTAACCCTAAATCTAACCATTACCCTAACCCTAACCTTAACTCTTACCCTTACCCTTACCCTTACCCTTACCCTAACCCTAAACCTAACCTTAACCCTAACCCTAACCCTAACCTTTACCCTTACCCTAACCCTAACCCTAACACTAACCCTTACCTTAACACTAACCCTAACTCTAACCCTTACCCTTACCCTAACCCTAACCCTAACCCTAACCTTAACCCTAACGCTAACCCTCACCAAACCCTTACACTTACCCTAACCCTAACCTTAACCTAACCCTGAACCTAACCCTAACCCTAACCTTAACCCTAAGCCTAAACCTTGTCCTTACCCTAACCCTAACCCTAAACCTAACCCTAACCCTAACCCTTACCCTTACCCTAACACTAACTCTAAACCTAACCCTAACCCTAAACCTAAACCTTACACTTACCCTAACCCTAACACTAACCCTAACCCTACCACCTAAACCTAACCCTAACCCTAAACCTTACAATAACCCTAACCCTAACCCTAAACCTAACACATAACCTTACCCTAACAATAACCCTAACACTAATCCTAACCTAACCCTAATCCTAACCCTACCCCTAACCCTAAGTATAACCCTAACCCTAACCCTAACCCTAATCCTTAAACGTACCCTAACCCTAAACCTAACCTTAAACCCAACCCTAAACCAAACCCTAACCCTAACCCTAACCCTTACCCTTACCCTAACCCTAACCCTAACCCCAACCCTAAACCTAATCCTAACCCTAAGACTTACCCTTACCCTAACCCTAACCCTAACCCTAAACCTAACCCTAACCCTTACCCTAACCCTAAACCTAACCTAACCCTAAACCTTACCCTTACCCGCACCCTAACCATAACGTTAACCCTAATCCTAAACCTAACCCTAACCCTAACCATTATCCTTACCCAAACCCTAACCCTAACCCAATCCCTAACCCTAACCATAACCCTAAACCGAACCCTTACACTTACCCTAACCCTAACCCTAAACCTAACCCTAAACCTCACCCTTACCCTAACCCTAATCATAACCCTAACCCTAACCTTAACCCTAACCTTTACACTAAACCTAACCCTAACCCTAACCCTAACCCTTACGCATACCGTTACGCTAAACTTAAACCTAACCCTAAACCTAACCCAAACCCTAAACCTTACCCTAAACCTAACCTTAATCCTAAACCTTACCCTTACCCTAACCCTAACCCTAACCCTAACCCTTACCCTAACACTAACCCTAACCCTAACCCTTACTCTTACCCTAACCCTATCCCTAAACTTAACCCCAAACCTAAACCTAATTCTAACCCTAACCCTTACCCTAACACTTACCTTAACCCTAACCCTAACACATAATCTTACCCTAACCCTAACCCTAACCCTTACCCTAACAAAAACCCTAACACTAACCCTAACGCTAACAGTTACCCTAACCCTAACTCTAACCCTACCCTTACCCTAAACCTAACCCTAACCATAACCCTTTCCCTAACCCTAACCCTAACCCTAACCCTAACACATAACCCTAAACCTTAACCTAACCCTAACCATAACCCTAACCATAACCCTTACCCTTAACCAACCCTAAATCTCACGCTAACCCTAACACTAACCGTTAAACTAACCCTAACCCTACCCCTTACCCTAACCTTCCCTAACCCTTACCCTAACCCTAACCCTAACCCTAACCCTAACCCTAACCTTAACCCTAACCATAACCCTTACCCTTAACCAACCCTAAATCTCACTCTAACCCTAACACTAACCGTTAAACTAACCCTAACCCTACCCCTTACCCTAACCTACCCTAACCCTTACCCTAACCCTAACCCTAACACTAACCCTAACCTTAACCCTTACCCTAACCCTAACCCTAACCCTAACCCTAACCTTAACCCTAACCCTAACCCTAACCCTTACCCTTACCCTAACCCTAACCCTAAACTTAACCCTAACACTAACCCTAACCTTAACCCTAACCCTAACCCTAAATCTTACCCTTACCCTAACCCTAACGCTAACACTAACACTAACCCTACCACATAAACCTAACCCTAACCCTAACCCTTACCCTAACCCTAACCCTAACACTAAACTTAACACTTACCCTTACCCTAACCATAACCCTTATCCTAACCCTAACCCTAACCCTAAACCTAACCCTTAACCTAACCCTAACACTAACCCGAACCCCTAACCCTAACCCTTACCCTAACCCTAACCCTAAACCTAACCCTTACCCTTACCCTAACACTAACTCTAAATCTAACCATAACCCTAAACCTAACCCTTACACTTACCCTAACCCTAAACCTAACCCTAACCCTTACCCTTACCCTAACCCTAACCCTAACCCTAACACTAACCCTAACCCTAACCTTAACCCTAACCCTTACCCTTACCCTAAACCTAACCCTAACCCTAACACTTACCCTTACCCTTACCCTAACCTTAACCCTAACCCTAACCCTAAACCTTACCCTTACCCTAACCCTAAAACTAACCCTTACCCTACCCCTAACCCTAACTCTAACTCTTACAATTACCCTTACCCTTACCCTAACCCTAATCCTAACCCTAACCCATCCCTAACCCTAATCCTTACCCTAACCCTAACCCTAATCCTAACCTTAAACCTAACCCTAACCCTGACCTAAACCCTAAGCCTAACCCTAACCTAACCCTTACCCTATCCTTAACCCTAACCCTAACCCTAACCCTAACCTTAATTGTAACATTTTTCCTTACCCTGACCCTAACCCTAAACCTAACCCTAAACCGAAACCTAACCCTTACCCTTACCCTAACCCTAAACCTAACCCTAACCCTTATCCTTACCCTAACCCTAACCCCAACACTAACACTTACCCTTACCTAACCCTAACCCTAATCTTAACTCTTTCCCTAACCCTAAACCTAACCATAACCGTAACCCCTAACCCTAACCCTAATTCTAATTCTAACCCTTACCCTTACCCAAACCCTAAACCTAACCCTATCCCTAACCCTAACCCTAACCATAACCCTAATCCTAACCCTAAACCTAACCCTAACCCTAAACTTAACCCCAACCCTAACCCTAACCGTAACCCTAACCTAACCCTTACCCTTACCCTAACCCTAACCCGAACCTTAACCCCAACCTTAAACCTAACCCTAACACTAACTCTAACCCTTACCCTAACCCTAACCCTAACCCTTACCCTAACCCTTACCCCAATCTTAACCTTAACCCTTACCCTTACCCTCACCCTAACCTTAACTCTAATATTTATCCTTACGCTAACCATAACCCTAAACCTAAACCTAACCCTAAACCTAAACCTTACCCTTACCATAACCCTAAACCTAAACCTAACCCTTACCCTTACCCTAACCCTAACCCTAACCCTAACCCTGACCATAACTTTAACCCTAAACCTTACCCTTACCCTAACCCTAATCGTAACACTAACCCTAACCCTAACACTTACCCTAACCCTAACCCTAACCCTAACCCTAACACATAATCTTACCCTAACCCTAACCCTAACCCTAAACCTAACCCTAACCCTAACCCTTACCCTAAGCATAACCCTAACCCTAACCCTAACCCTAATCCTTAAATGTACCCTAACCCTAAACCTAACCTTAACCCCAACCCTAAACCTAACCCTAACCCTAACCCTTACCCTTACCCTATCCCTAACCCTAAACCTAACCCTAACCCTAACCCTAACGATTACCCTAACCCTAACCCTAACCCTAGTCCTAACCCTAACCCTAACCCTTACCCTAACCCTAACCCTAATCCTAACCCTAAATCTAACCCTAACCCTAACCCTAACCTCAACCTTAACCCTAACCATAACCATAACCCTAAACCTTACCCTTATCCTAACACTAAGCCTAACCCTAACCCTAACCCTAACCCTAACCCTTACCCTAACCATAACCCTAATCATAACCCTAAACCTAATCCTAATCCTAACCTTAACCCTAACCCTAACCTTAACTCTAACATTTATCCTTACCCTAACCCTAACCCTAAACCTAACCCTAACCCTAAACCTAACCCTTACCCTTACCCTAACCCTAACCCTAACCCTGAGCCTAAATTCACCCCTAACCCTTACCCTTGCCCTAAAACTAACCGTAACCCTAACACTAACCCTAACACTTACCCTAACCCTAACCCTAAGCCTAAACCTAACCCTAACCCCAACACATAACCTTACCCTAAACCTAACCCTAACCCTAACTCTAAACATAAACATAACCCTAATAGTACCCCTAACCCTAACTCTAAGCATAACCCTAACCCTAATCCTAACCAAAACCTTAAACGTACCCTAACCCTAAACCTAACCTTAACCACAACCCTAAACCTAACCCTAACCCTAACCCTTACCCTTACCCTATCCCTAACCCTAAACCTAACCCTAACCCTACCCTAACCATTACCCTAACCCTAACCCTAACCTAACCCTAAACCTTACCCTTACCCGAACCCTAACCCTAACCCTAAACCTAACCCTAGTCCTAACTCCTAACCCTAACCCTAAACCTAACCCTAACCCTAAACCTAACCCTTACCCTTACCCTTACCCTATCCCTAACCCTAAACCTGACCCTAACCCTAACCCTTACCTTACCCTAACCCTAACCCTTAAACTAAACCTAACCCTAACCCTAACCCTTACACTAACCCTAACCCTAGTCCTAACTCCTAACCCTAACCGTAAACTAAACTCTAACCCTAACCCTAACCCTAACCATTACCCTAACTCTAACCCTAATCCTTACCCTAACCCTAAACCTAACCGTAACCTTAAACCTAAACCTAACCCTAATCCTAATCCTAACCTTAACACTAAACCTAACCCTAACCCTTGCCCTTACCCTAACCCTAACCCTGAACCTAACACTAACCCTAACCCTGACCCTAACCCTAATCCTAACCCTTATCCTAAACCTAACCCTAACACTAACAATTACCCTTATCCTAAACCCTACCATAACCCTTACCCTAACCCTAATCCTAACCCTACCCTAACCCTAATCCTAACCCTAATCTTACCCTTACCCTAACCCTAACCCTAACCCTAACCCTAACCCTAACCCTTACCACAACCCTAACCCTAAACCTTACCCTTACCTTAACCCTAACCCTAATCCTAACTGTTACGCTTCCAGAACGCTAAACCTAACCCCAACCCTAACCCTAACCCTTACCCTAATCCGAAACCTAACCGTAACCGTAACCCTAACCCTAACCCAAACCCTAAC
>JANJXV010000291.1:242500-257500 GCA_024803745.1 Megascapheus bottae
ACCTTAACCCCAACCCTATACCTAACCCTAACCCTAACCATTACCCTTACCCTATCCCTAACCCTAAACCTAACACTAACCCTAACCCTAACCATTACCCTAACCCTAACCCTAACCCTAATTATAATCCTAACCCTTACCCTTACCCTAAACCTAACCCTAAACCTAAACCTAACCCTAACCTCAACCCTTAAACTAACCCTACCCTAACCCTCACCCTAACCCTAACCCTAAGCCTAACCCCTAACCCTAAACCAAAACCTAACCCTAATCCTTACCCTTATCCTAAACCTAACCCTAACACTAACATTTACCCTTACCCTAAAACCTACTCTAACCCTAATCCTAACCTTTACCCTAATTCTAACCCTAACCCTAACCCTAACCTTAACCCTAAACCTAACCCTAACCCTAACGCTGAACCTAACACTAACCCTAACCCTAAACCTAACCCTTACCCTTACCCTAACACTAACCCTAAACCTAACCCTTACCCTTACCCTAACCCTAAACCTAAACATACCCCTCACCATACACCTAACACTAAACAACCTGTAACCCTAACCCTAACCCTAACCCTTACCCTTATCCTAACCCTAACCCAAAACCTAACCCTCACCTTAACCCAAACCCTAACCATAACCTCTAATCCTAACCTTAAACCTATCCCTAATCCTTACCCTTAACCTAAACCTAACCCTAACACTAACACTTACCCTTACCCTAAACCCTACCCTAACCGTAACCCTTACCCTAACCCTTACCCTTACCCTAACCCTACACCTAACCCTAACCCTAACACTTACCCTTACCCTAACCCTAACCCTAAACCTAAGCCTAACCCTAACCCTAAACCTTACCCTTACCTTAACCCTAACCCTAACACTAACCCTTACGCTTACCCTAACGCTAACCCTAACCCTAACCCGAACACATACCGTTACCCTAACTCTCACCCTAACCGTAACCCTAACCCTAACCCTAACGTTTACCCAACCCTAAACCTAATCCTAACCCTAACACTTACCCTTACCCTAACCCTAACTCAACTCTAACCCTAACCCTAACTCTAACACTTATCCTTACCCAAACCCTAACCCTAACCCTAAACCTTACCCTAACCCTAACCCTAAAACTAACCCTAACCATTACCCTTACCCAAACCCTAACCCTAACCCTAACCCTAACCTTAACCTTAAACCTAACCCTAACCCTAACCCTAACCCTTATCCTTACCCTAACCCTAACGCTTACTCTAACCCTAAACCTAACTCTAACCCTAACCTAACCCTTACACTTACCCTAACGTTAAACCTAACATTAACCCTAACCCTAACCCTAAACCTATCCCTAACCCTAACCTTAACCCTAAACCTTACCCTTACCCTAAACCTAACCTTAACCCTAACCCTAACCCTAACCTTAATTGTAAAGTTTTTCCTTACCCTAACCCTAACCCTAAACCTAAACCTAATCCTAACCCTAACCTTAACCCTAAGCATAACCCTAACCATAATCCTAACCCTAATCCTTAAATGTACCCTAAACCTAAACCTAACTTTAACCCCAACCCTAAACCTAACCTTAACCCTAACCCTTACCCTTACCCTATCCCTAACCCTAAACCCAATCCTAACCCTAACCCTTACCCTTACTCTAACCCTAAACCTAACCCTAAACCTAACCCTAACCCTAACCCTAACCCTAACCCTACACTAACACTAACCCTAACCCTAACCCTAAGCCTAAAACCTAACCCTAAACCAAAACCTAACCCTAATCTTTTCCGTTACCCTAAACCTAACCCTAACACTAACATTTACCCTTACCCTAAACAGTACCCTAACCCTAATACTAACCCTTACCCTAACCCTAACCCTAACCCTAACCCTTACACTTACCCTAACCCTAAAACTAACCCTAACCCTAACCCTAACCCTTACCCTTACCTAACCCTAACCCTAACCCTAAATTTAAACCTAACCCTAACCCTAACCCTAACCCTAACCCTAACCCGTACCCTAACCCTAGCCCTAACCCTAACCTTAACCCTAACCCTAACACTAACCCTAACAATTACCCTTACGCTAACCCTAACACTAACCCTAACCCTAACCCTAACCTTAAACCTAACCCTAATCCTTGCCCTTACCCTAAACCTAACTCTAATTCTAACCCTAACCCTAACTCTTACCCTAACCCTAACCCTAACCCTTACCCTAACCCTAATCCTAACCCTAACCTCAAATTTAACCCTAACCCTAACCCTTACCCTTACTCTAACACTAAGCCTAACCCTAACCTTAACCCTAACCCTAACCCTTACCCTAACCAAAACACTAATCCTAACCCTAAATCTAACCCTAACACTAACCCTAACCTCAACCTTAACAATAACCATAACCCTAACCCTAAACCTTACCCTTACCTAAGACTAAGCCTAACCCTAACATTAACCCTAACCCTTACCATAACCATAAACCTAATCATAACCCTAAACCTAACCCTAATCCTAACCTTAACCCTAACCCTAACCTTAACTCTAACATTTATCCTTACCCTACCCTAACTCTAAACTTAACCCTAACTCCAAACCTAACCCTTACCCTAACCCTAACCCTGACCCTAACTTTAACCCTAACCCTTACCCTTACCCTATCCCTAACCCTAAACCTAACCCTAACCCTAACCATAACAATTACCCTAACCCTAACCCTAACCTAACCCTAACCCTTACCCTTACCCGAAGCCTAACCCTAACCCTAAACCTAACCCTAACTCTTATCCTAACCGTAACCCTTACCCTTACCCTAACCCTAACACTAACCCTTAAACTAATCCTAACCCTACCCCTAACCCTAAGTATAACCCTAACCCTAATCCTAACCCTAATCCTTAAACGTACCCTAACCCTAAACCTAACCTTAACCAAAACCCTAAACCAAACCCTAACCCTAACCCTAACCCTTACCCTTACCCTAAACCTAACCCTAACCTTTACCCCAACCCTAAACCTAATCCTAACCCTAAGACTTACCCTTACCCTAACCCTAACCCTAACCCTAAACCTAACCCTAATCCTTACCAAAACCTAAACCTAAACCTAACCCTAAACCTTACCCTTACCCGCACCCTAACCATAACCTTAACGCTAATCCTAAACCTAACCCTAACCCTAACCCTTATCCTTACCCAAACCCTAACACTAACCCAATCCCTAACCTTAACCATAACCCTAAACCGAACCCTAACCCTTAAACTAACCCTAACCCTAACCCTAACCCTAAAACTTACACTAACCCTAACCCTCACCCTTAACCCAAACCAAACACTAACCCTAACCCTAACCCTAACCCTAATCCTTGCCCTTACCCTCACCCTAACCCTAAAGCTAACACTAAACCTAACCCTAACCCTAACCCTTACCCTTACCCTAACTCTAACTCTAAACCTAACCCTCACCCTAACCCTAAACCTAATCCTTTCCCTAACCCTAACCCTAGGCCTAACCCCTAACCCTAAACCTATACCTAACTCTAACCCTAACCCTAACCCTAACCCTTACCCTAACTCTAACCCTAACCCTTACCCTAACCTTATCCCTAGCCCTAACCCTAACCTTAACCCTAACCCTAATCCTAATCCTAACCCTAACCTTAACCCTAACCCTAATCCTAACCCTTACCATTACCCTAACCCTAACCCTAAACCTAACACTAACCCTAACACTAACCCTAACCCTAACCCTTACCCTTATCCTAACCCTAACCCAAAACCTAACCCTCACCTTAACCCTAACCCTATCACTAACCTCTAACCCTAACCCTAACCCTAACCCTAACCCTTACCCTAAACCTAAACCTAAATCTAACCCTAAACCTTACCCTTACCCGCACCCTAACCCTAACCTTAACCCTAATCCTAAACCTAACCCTAACCCTAACCCTTATCCTTACCCAAACCCTAACCCTAACCCAATCCCTAACCCTAACCATAACCCTAAACCGAACCCTAACCCTAACCCTAACCTTAACCCCAACCCTTACCCTAAACCTAACCCTAAACCTAACCCTAACCCTTACGCATACCATACCGTAATGCTAAACATAAACCTAACCCTAACCCTAACCCAAACCCTAAACCTAACCCTAACCCTAACCTTAATCCTAACCCTTACCCTTACCCTAAACCTAACCCTAACCCTAAAACTCACCCTTACCCTTACCCTAAACATAACCCTAACCCTAACCCTATACCCTACCCTTACCCTAACCCTAACACTAACCATTACCCTAACCCTAACCCTAACTCTTACCCTAACCCTAACCCTAACCCTTACCCTAACACTAACACTAACCGTAACCCTTACTCTTACCCTAACCCTAACCCTAAACTTAACCCCCAACCTAAACCTAACTCTAAAGCTAACCCTTACCCTAACACTTACCCTAAAACTAACCCTAACCCTAACCCTAACCCTAACACTTAACCTTACCCTAACCCTAACCCTAACCCTAACCCTTACACTTACCCTAACCCTAACCCTAACGCTAACAGTTACCATATCCCTAACCCTAACCCTAAACCTTACCCTAACCCTAACCCTAACCATAGACCTTTCCCTAACCCTAACCCTATCCCTAAACCTAACACCTAACCCTAACCCTTAAACTAAACCTAACCATAACCCTAACCGTAACCCTTACTCTTAACCAACCCTAAATCTCACTCTAACCCTAAAACTAACCCTAACCCTAACCTTAACCCTAAGCCTAAACCTTGCCCTTACCCTAACCCTAACCCTAAACCTAACCCTAACCCTAACCCTTACCCTTACCCTAACCCTAACCCTAAACTTAACCCCAAACCTAAACCTAACTCTAAAGCTAACGCTTACCCTTACACTTACCCTAACACTAACCCTAAACCTAACCCTAATCCTAACACTTAACCTTACCCTAACCCTAACCCTACCCCTAACCCTTACCCTTACCCTAACCCTAACCCTAACGCTAACACTTACCCTATACCTAACCCTAACCCTAACCCTTACCCTAACCCTAACCCTAACCATAGCCCTTTCCCTAACCCTAACCCTAACCCTAACACCTAACCCTAACCCTTAAATTAAACCTAACCATAACCCTAACCATAACCCTTACTCTTAACCAACCCTAAATCTCACTCTAACCCTAACCCTAACCCTAACCCTTAAACTAACCCTAACCCTAACCCTAACCCTTACCGTAACCTACCCTAACCCAAAGCCTAACCTTAACCCTAACCCTAACCTCTAACTTAACCCTAACCCTAACCGTAACCCTAACCCTTACCCTTACACTAACACTAAGCGTAACCCTAACCCTAACCCTAACCCTTACTCTAACCCTAACCCTAATCCTAAACTTAAACCTAAACCTAACCCTGACCTTAACCCTAACCCTAACCCTAACACTAACACTTACCCTTACCTAACCCTAACCCTAATCCTAACTCTTTCCCTAACACGAAACCTAACCATAACCTTAACCCCTAACCCTTACCCTAACCCTAACTCTACCCCTAACCCTAACTATAACCCTAATCCTAACCCTAAACCTAACCCTAAACCTAACCTTAACCCTAACCCTAACCCTAACCCTAACCTAACACTTAGCCTTACCCTAACCCTAACCCGAACCTTAACCCCAACCTTAAACCTAACCCTAACCCTAACCCTAACCCTAAACCTAAACCTAACCCTAATCCTAACCATAACCTTAACCCTAAGCATAACCCTAACCCTAACCCTAATCCTTAAACTAACCCTACCCTAAACCTAACCCTAACCCTTAAACTAACCCTACCCTACACCTAAACCTAACCCTAACCCTAACCCTAAGCCTAACCCCTAACCCTAAACCAAAACCTAACCCTAACCCTTACCCTAACCCTAACCCTAACCCTAACCTTAACCCTAACCCTAACACTAACCCTAACAATTACACTTACCCTAACTCTAACACTAAACCTAACCCTAACCCTAACCTTAACCCCAACCCTAAACCTAATCCTACCCTAACACTTACCCTTACCCTAACCCTAACCCTAACTCTAACCCTAACCCTAACCCTTAACCTAACCCTAACCCTAACCCTAACCCTAACACTTATCCTTAACAAAACCCGAACCCTAACCCTAACCCTAACCCTAACCCTAACCCTAACCTTAACCTTAAACCTAACCCTAACCCTAACCCTAACCCTTATCCTTACAGTAACCCTAACGCTAACTCTAACCCTAAACCTAACCCTAACCCTAACCTAACCCTTACGCTTACCCTAACGCTAAACGTAACATTAACCCTAACCCTTACCCTAAATCTAACCCTAACCCTAACCTTAACCCTAAACCTTACTCTTACCCTAAACCTAACCTTAACCCTAACACTTACCCTTACCCTTACCCTAAACTGAATCCTAACACTAACCCTAAACCTTACCCTTAGCCTAACCCTAAAACTAACCCTTACCCCACCCCTAACCCTAACTCTAACCCTTACAATTACCCTTACCCTTACCCATACCCTAACCCTAAACCTAACCCTAACCCTAACC
This sequence comes from Megascapheus bottae, assembly GCA_024803745.1. Classification (NCBI taxonomy): domain Eukaryota; kingdom Metazoa; phylum Chordata; class Mammalia; order Rodentia; family Geomyidae; genus Megascapheus; species Megascapheus bottae. The sequence goes on from JANJXV010000291.1 coordinate 249,097, forward strand.
CTAACTCTAACCCTTCCCCTAACCCTAACCCTAATCCTAACCTTAAACCTAACCATAACCCTGACCTTAACCCTAAGCCTAACCCTAACCTAACCCTTACCCTTACCCTATCCCTAACCCTAAATCTAACCCTAACCCTAACCCTAACCTTAACCCTAAACCTTACTCTTACCCTAAACCTAAACTTAACCCTAACACTTACCCTTACCCTTACCCTAAACTGAATCCTAACACTAACCCTAAACCTTACCCTTAGCCTAACCCTAAAACTAACCCTTACCCCACCCCTAACCCTAACTCTAACCCTTACAATTACCCTTACCCTTACCCATACCCTAACCCTAAACCTAACCCTAACCCTAACCCTAACTCTAACCCTTCCCCTAACCCTAACCCTAATCCAAAACTTAAACCTAACCATAACCCTGACCTTAACCCTAAGCCTAACCCTAACCTAACCCTTACCCTTACCCTATCCCTAACCCTAAACCTAACCCTAACCCTAACCCTAACCATTACCCTAACCCTAACCCTAATCCTAACCCTAACCCTTACCCTTACCCTAACCCTAACCCTAACCCTAAACCTAAACCTAACCCTAACCCTTAAACTAACCCTACCCTAAACCTAACCCTAACCCTAACCCTAAGCCTAACCCCTAACCCTAAACCAAAACCTACCCCTAACCCTTACCCTAAACCTAACCCTTACCCTAACCCTAACCTTAACCCTAACCCTAACACTAACCCTAACAATTACACTTACCCTAACCCTAACCCTAACCCTAACCCTATCCTTAAGGGCAAACCTAACCCTAACCCTAACCCTTTCCCTAACCCTAACCCTTACCCTAACCCTAACACTAACCCTAACCTTAAACCTAACCCTAACCCTAATAACAACCCTAAACTTAATCCTAAACCTAACCCTAACCCTAACCCTTGCCCTTACCCTAACCCTAACCATAAACCTAACACTAACCCTAAACCTAACCCTAACCCTAATCCTTACCCTTATCCTAAACCTAACCCTAACACTAACAATTACCCTTATCCTAAACGCTACCATAAACCTTACCCTAACCCTAACCCTAACCCTTACCCTAACCCTAATCCTAACCCTTACCCTTACCCTAACCCTAACCCTAACCCTAACCCTAACCCTTACCCTAACACTAACCCTACACCTTACCCTTACCTTAACCCTAACCCAAATCCTAACCTTTACGCTTATCCTAACGCTAAACCTAACCCTAACCCTAAGCCTAAACCTAACCCTTACCCTTACCCTAATCCTAAACCTAACCGTAACCCTAACCCTAAACCTAACCCAAACCCTAACCTTACCCTAAACCTAATCCTAAACCTTCCCCTTACCCTAACCCTAACCCTAACCTTAACCCCAACCCTAAACCTAATCCTAACCCTAAGTATTACCCTTCCCCTAACCCTAACCCTAACCGTAAACCTAACCCTAACCCTTACCCTAAACCTAAACCTAAATCTAACCCTAAACCTTACCCTTACCCGCACCCTAACCATAACCTTAACCCTAATCCTAAACCTAACCCTAACCCTAAACCTTATCCTTACCCAAACCCTAATCCTAACCCAATCCCTAACCCTAATCATAACCCTAAACGGAACCCTTACACTTACCCTAACCCTAACCCTAAACCTAACCCTAACCCTTACCCTTACCCTAACCCTAACCCTAACCCTAACCCTAACCCTAACCTTAACCCTAACCCTTACCCTAAACCTAACCCTAACCCTAACCCTAACCCTTATCCTTACCCTAACCCTAACCCTAACTCTAACCCTAAACCTAACCCTAACCCTAACCCTAACCCTTACGCATACCGTAACACTAAACTTAAACCTAACCCTAATCCAAACCCTAAACCTAACACTAACCCTAACCTTAATCCTAAACCTTACCCTTACCCTAAATCTAACCCTAACCCTAACACTCACCCTTACCCTTACCATAACCATAACCCTAACCATAACCCTAAACCTCACCCTTACCCTAACCCTAAATCTAACCATTACCCTAACCCTAACCTTAACTCTTACCCTTACCCTTACCCTTACCCTTACCCTAACCCTAAACCTAACCTTAACCCTAACCCTAACCCTAACCTTTACCCTTACCCTAACCCTAACCCTAACACTAACCCTTACCTTAACACTAACCCTAACTCTAACCCTTACCCTTACCCTAACCCTAACCCTAACCCTAACCTTAACCCTAACGCTAACCCTCACCAAACCCTTACACTTACCCTAACCCTAACCTTAACCTAACCCTGAACCTAACCCTAACCCTAACCTTAACCCTAAGCCTAAACCTTGTCCTTACCCTAACCCTAACCCTAAACCTAACCCTAACCCTAACCCTTACCCTTACCCTAACACTAACTCTAAACCTAACCCTAACCCTAAACCTAAACCTTACACTTACCCTAACCCTAACACTAACCCTAACCCTACCACCTAAACCTAACCCTAACCCTAAACCTTACAATAACCCTAACCCTAACCCTAAACCTAACACATAACCTTACCCTAACAATAACCCTAACACTAATCCTAACCTAACCCTAATCCTAACCCTACCCCTAACCCTAAGTATAACCCTAACCCTAACCCTAACCCTAATCCTTAAACGTACCCTAACCCTAAACCTAACCTTAAACCCAACCCTAAACCAAACCCTAACCCTAACCCTAACCCTTACCCTTACCCTAACCCTAACCCTAACCCCAACCCTAAACCTAATCCTAACCCTAAGACTTACCCTTACCCTAACCCTAACCCTAACCCTAAACCTAACCCTAACCCTTACCCTAACCCTAAACCTAACCTAACCCTAAACCTTACCCTTACCCGCACCCTAACCATAACGTTAACCCTAATCCTAAACCTAACCCTAACCCTAACCATTATCCTTACCCAAACCCTAACCCTAACCCAATCCCTAACCCTAACCATAACCCTAAACCGAACCCTTACACTTACCCTAACCCTAACCCTAAACCTAACCCTAAACCTCACCCTTACCCTAACCCTAATCATAACCCTAACCCTAACCTTAACCCTAACCTTTACACTAAACCTAACCCTAACCCTAACCCTAACCCTTACGCATACCGTTACGCTAAACTTAAACCTAACCCTAAACCTAACCCAAACCCTAAACCTTACCCTAAACCTAACCTTAATCCTAAACCTTACCCTTACCCTAACCCTAACCCTAACCCTAACCCTTACCCTAACACTAACCCTAACCCTAACCCTTACTCTTACCCTAACCCTATCCCTAAACTTAACCCCAAACCTAAACCTAATTCTAACCCTAACCCTTACCCTAACACTTACCTTAACCCTAACCCTAACACATAATCTTACCCTAACCCTAACCCTAACCCTTACCCTAACAAAAACCCTAACACTAACCCTAACGCTAACAGTTACCCTAACCCTAACTCTAACCCTACCCTTACCCTAAACCTAACCCTAACCATAACCCTTTCCCTAACCCTAACCCTAACCCTAACCCTAACACATAACCCTAAACCTTAACCTAACCCTAACCATAACCCTAACCATAACCCTTACCCTTAACCAACCCTAAATCTCACGCTAACCCTAACACTAACCGTTAAACTAACCCTAACCCTACCCCTTACCCTAACCTTCCCTAACCCTTACCCTAACCCTAACCCTAACCCTAACCCTAACCCTAACCTTAACCCTAACCATAACCCTTACCCTTAACCAACCCTAAATCTCACTCTAACCCTAACACTAACCGTTAAACTAACCCTAACCCTACCCCTTACCCTAACCTACCCTAACCCTTACCCTAACCCTAACCCTAACACTAACCCTAACCTTAACCCTTACCCTAACCCTAACCCTAACCCTAACCCTAACCTTAACCCTAACCCTAACCCTAACCCTTACCCTTACCCTAACCCTAACCCTAAACTTAACCCTAACACTAACCCTAACCTTAACCCTAACCCTAACCCTAAATCTTACCCTTACCCTAACCCTAACGCTAACACTAACACTAACCCTACCACATAAACCTAACCCTAACCCTAACCCTTACCCTAACCCTAACCCTAACACTAAACTTAACACTTACCCTTACCCTAACCATAACCCTTATCCTAACCCTAACCCTAACCCTAAACCTAACCCTTAACCTAACCCTAACACTAACCCGAACCCCTAACCCTAACCCTTACCCTAACCCTAACCCTAAACCTAACCCTTACCCTTACCCTAACACTAACTCTAAATCTAACCATAACCCTAAACCTAACCCTTACACTTACCCTAACCCTAAACCTAACCCTAACCCTTACCCTTACCCTAACCCTAACCCTAACCCTAACACTAACCCTAACCCTAACCTTAACCCTAACCCTTACCCTTACCCTAAACCTAACCCTAACCCTAACACTTACCCTTACCCTTACCCTAACCTTAACCCTAACCCTAACCCTAAACCTTACCCTTACCCTAACCCTAAAACTAACCCTTACCCTACCCCTAACCCTAACTCTAACTCTTACAATTACCCTTACCCTTACCCTAACCCTAATCCTAACCCTAACCCATCCCTAACCCTAATCCTTACCCTAACCCTAACCCTAATCCTAACCTTAAACCTAACCCTAACCCTGACCTAAACCCTAAGCCTAACCCTAACCTAACCCTTACCCTATCCTTAACCCTAACCCTAACCCTAACCCTAACCTTAATTGTAACATTTTTCCTTACCCTGACCCTAACCCTAAACCTAACCCTAAACCGAAACCTAACCCTTACCCTTACCCTAACCCTAAACCTAACCCTAACCCTTATCCTTACCCTAACCCTAACCCCAACACTAACACTTACCCTTACCTAACCCTAACCCTAATCTTAACTCTTTCCCTAACCCTAAACCTAACCATAACCGTAACCCCTAACCCTAACCCTAATTCTAATTCTAACCCTTACCCTTACCCAAACCCTAAACCTAACCCTATCCCTAACCCTAACCCTAACCATAACCCTAATCCTAACCCTAAACCTAACCCTAACCCTAAACTTAACCCCAACCCTAACCCTAACCGTAACCCTAACCTAACCCTTACCCTTACCCTAACCCTAACCCGAACCTTAACCCCAACCTTAAACCTAACCCTAACACTAACTCTAACCCTTACCCTAACCCTAACCCTAACCCTTACCCTAACCCTTACCCCAATCTTAACCTTAACCCTTACCCTTACCCTCACCCTAACCTTAACTCTAATATTTATCCTTACGCTAACCATAACCCTAAACCTAAACCTAACCCTAAACCTAAACCTTACCCTTACCATAACCCTAAACCTAAACCTAACCCTTACCCTTACCCTAACCCTAACCCTAACCCTAACCCTGACCATAACTTTAACCCTAAACCTTACCCTTACCCTAACCCTAATCGTAACACTAACCCTAACCCTAACACTTACCCTAACCCTAACCCTAACCCTAACCCTAACACATAATCTTACCCTAACCCTAACCCTAACCCTAAACCTAACCCTAACCCTAACCCTTACCCTAAGCATAACCCTAACCCTAACCCTAACCCTAATCCTTAAATGTACCCTAACCCTAAACCTAACCTTAACCCCAACCCTAAACCTAACCCTAACCCTAACCCTTACCCTTACCCTATCCCTAACCCTAAACCTAACCCTAACCCTAACCCTAACGATTACCCTAACCCTAACCCTAACCCTAGTCCTAACCCTAACCCTAACCCTTACCCTAACCCTAACCCTAATCCTAACCCTAAATCTAACCCTAACCCTAACCCTAACCTCAACCTTAACCCTAACCATAACCATAACCCTAAACCTTACCCTTATCCTAACACTAAGCCTAACCCTAACCCTAACCCTAACCCTAACCCTTACCCTAACCATAACCCTAATCATAACCCTAAACCTAATCCTAATCCTAACCTTAACCCTAACCCTAACCTTAACTCTAACATTTATCCTTACCCTAACCCTAACCCTAAACCTAACCCTAACCCTAAACCTAACCCTTACCCTTACCCTAACCCTAACCCTAACCCTGAGCCTAAATTCACCCCTAACCCTTACCCTTGCCCTAAAACTAACCGTAACCCTAACACTAACCCTAACACTTACCCTAACCCTAACCCTAAGCCTAAACCTAACCCTAACCCCAACACATAACCTTACCCTAAACCTAACCCTAACCCTAACTCTAAACATAAACATAACCCTAATAGTACCCCTAACCCTAACTCTAAGCATAACCCTAACCCTAATCCTAACCAAAACCTTAAACGTACCCTAACCCTAAACCTAACCTTAACCACAACCCTAAACCTAACCCTAACCCTAACCCTTACCCTTACCCTATCCCTAACCCTAAACCTAACCCTAACCCTACCCTAACCATTACCCTAACCCTAACCCTAACCTAACCCTAAACCTTACCCTTACCCGAACCCTAACCCTAACCCTAAACCTAACCCTAGTCCTAACTCCTAACCCTAACCCTAAACCTAACCCTAACCCTAAACCTAACCCTTACCCTTACCCTTACCCTATCCCTAACCCTAAACCTGACCCTAACCCTAACCCTTACCTTACCCTAACCCTAACCCTTAAACTAAACCTAACCCTAACCCTAACCCTTACACTAACCCTAACCCTAGTCCTAACTCCTAACCCTAACCGTAAACTAAACTCTAACCCTAACCCTAACCCTAACCATTACCCTAACTCTAACCCTAATCCTTACCCTAACCCTAAACCTAACCGTAACCTTAAACCTAAACCTAACCCTAATCCTAATCCTAACCTTAACACTAAACCTAACCCTAACCCTTGCCCTTACCCTAACCCTAACCCTGAACCTAACACTAACCCTAACCCTGACCCTAACCCTAATCCTAACCCTTATCCTAAACCTAACCCTAACACTAACAATTACCCTTATCCTAAACCCTACCATAACCCTTACCCTAACCCTAATCCTAACCCTACCCTAACCCTAATCCTAACCCTAATCTTACCCTTACCCTAACCCTAACCCTAACCCTAACCCTAACCCTAACCCTTACCACAACCCTAACCCTAAACCTTACCCTTACCTTAACCCTAACCCTAATCCTAACTGTTACGCTTCCAGAACGCTAAACCTAACCCCAACCCTAACCCTAACCCTTACCCTAATCCGAAACCTAACCGTAACCGTAACCCTAACCCTAACCCAAACCCTAACCCTTACCTTAACCCTAACCCTAACCCTTACCCTTACCCTAACCCTAACCCTAACCTTAACCCCAACCCTAAACCTAATCCTAACCCTAAGACTTACCCTTACCCTAAGCATAACAATAACCCTAACCCTAACCCTAACCCTTACCCTAAACCTATACCTAAACCTAAATCTAACCCTAAACCTTACCCTTACCCGCACCCTAACCCTAACCTTAACCCTAATCCTAAACCTAACCCTAACCCTAACCCTTATCCTTACCCAAACCCTAACTCTAACCCAATCCCTAACCCTAACCATAACCCTAAACCGAACCCTAACCCTAACCCTAACCTAAACCCAAACCCTTACCATAACCTAACCCTAAACCTAACCCTAACCCTTACGCATACCATACCGTAATGCTAAACTTAAACCTAACCCTAACCCTAACCCAAAACCTAAACCTAACCCTAACCCTAACCTTAATCCTAACCCTTACCCTTACCCTAAACCTAAACCTAACCCTAACACACACCCTTACCCTTACCCTAAACATAACCCTAACCCTAACCCTATACCCTACCCTTACCCTAACCCTAACACTAACCATTACCCTAACCCTAACCCTAACTCTTACCCTAACCCTAACCCTAACCCTAACCCTTACCCTAACACTAACACTAACCGTAACCCTTACCCTTAAGCTAACCCTAACCCTAAACTTAACCCCAAACCTAAACCTAACTCTAAAGCTAACCCTTACCCTAACACTTACCCTAACACTAACCCTAACCCTAACCCTAACCCTAACACTTAACATTACCCTAACCCTAACCCTAACCCTAATCCTTACCCTTACCCTAACCCTAACCCTAACGCTAACACTTACCCTATCCCTAACCCTAACCCTAACCCTTACCCTAACCCTAATTCTAACCATAGCCCTTTCCCTAACCCTAACCCTAACCCTAAACCTAACACCTAACCCTAACCCTTAAACTAAACCTAACCATAACCCTAACCATAACCCTTACTCTTAACCAACCCTAAATCTCACTCTAACCCTAAAACTAACCCTAACCCTAACCTTAACCCTAATCCTAAAC
>JANJXV010000291.1:260000-277500 GCA_024803745.1 Megascapheus bottae
CCCAAACCCTAACCCTAACCCTAAACCTTACCCTAACCCTAACCCTAAAACTAACCCTAACCATTACCCTTACCCAAACCCTAACCCTAACCCTAACCCTAACCTTAACCTTAAACCTAACCCTAACCCTAACCCTAACCCTTATCCTTACCCTAACCCTAACGCTTACTCTAACCCTAAACCTAACTCTAACCCTAACCTAACCCTTACACTTACCCTAACGTTAAACCTAACATTAACCCTAACCCTAACCCTAAACCTATCCCTAACCCTAACCTTAACCCTAAACCTTACCCTTACCCTAAACCTAACCTTAACCCTAACCCTAACCCTAACCTTAATTGTAAAGTTTTTCCTTACCCTAACCCTAACCCTAAACCTAAACCTAATCCTAACCCTAACCTTAACCCTAAGCATAACCCTAACCATAATCCTAACCCTAATCCTTAAATGTACCCTAAACCTAAACCTAACTTTAACCCCAACCCTAAACCTAACCTTAACCCTAACCCTTACCCTTACCCTATCCCTAACCCTAAACCTAATCCTAACCCTAACCCTTACCCTTACTCTAACCCTAAACCTAACCCTAAACCTAACCCTAACCCTAACCCTAACCCTAACCCTACACTAACACTAACCCTAACCCTAACCCTAAGCCTAAAACCTAACCCTAAACCAAAACCTAACCCTAATCTTTTCCGTTACCCTAAACCTAACCCTAACACTAACATTTACCCTTACCCTAAACAGTACCCTAACCCTAATACTAACCCTTACCCTAACCCTAACCCTAACCCTAACCCTTACACTTACCCTAACCCTAAAACTAACCCTAACCCTAACCCTAACCCTTACCCTTACCTAACCCTAACCCTAACCCTAAATTTAAACCTAACCCTAACCCTAACCCTAACCCTAACCCTAACCCGTACCCTAACCCTAGCCCTAACCCTAACCTTAACCCTAACCCTAACACTAACCCTAACAATTACCCTTACGCTAACCCTAACACTAACCCTAACCCTAACCCTAACCTTAAACCTAACCCTAATCCTTGCCCTTACCCTAAACCTAACTCTAATTCTAACCCTAACCCTAACTCTTACCCTAACCCTAACCCTAACCCTTACCCTAACCCTAATCCTAACCCTAACCTCAAATTTAACCCTAACCCTAACCCTTACCCTTACTCTAACACTAAGCCTAACCCTAACCTTAACCCTAACCCTAACCCTTACCCTAACCAAAACACTAATCCTAACCCTAAATCTAACCCTAACACTAACCCTAACCTCAACCTTAACAATAACCATAACCCTAACCCTAAACCTTACCCTTACCTAAGACTAAGCCTAACCCTAACCCTAACCCTAACCCTTACCATAACCATAAACCTAATCATAACCCTAAACCTAACCCTAATCCTAACCTTAACCCTAACCCTAACCTTAACTCTAACATTTATCCTTACCCTACCCTAACTCTAAACTTAACCCTAACTCCAAACCTAACCCTTACCCTAACCCTAACCCTGACCCTAACTTTAACCCTAACCCTTACCCTTACCCTATCCCTAACCCTAAACCTAACCCTAACCCTAACCATAACAATTACCCTAACCCTAACCCTAACCTAACCCTAACCCTTACCCTTACCCGAAGCCTAACCCTAACCCTAAACCTAACCCTAACTCTTATCCTAACCGTAACCCTTACCCTTACCCTAACCCTAACACTAACCCTTAAACTAATCCTAACCCTACCCCTAACCCTAAGTATAACCCTAACCCTAATCCTAACCCTAATCCTTAAACGTACCCTAACCCTAAACCTAACCTTAACCAAAACCCTAAACCAAACCCTAACCCTAACCCTAACCCTTACCCTTACCCTAAACCTAACCCTAACCTTTACCCCAACCCTAAACCTAATCCTAACCCTAAGACTTACCCTTACCCTAACCCTAACCCTAACCCTAAACCTAACCCTAATCCTTACCAAAACCTAAACCTAAACCTAACCCTAAACCTTACCCTTACCCGCACCCTAACCATAACCTTAACGCTAATCCTAAACCTAACCCTAACCCTAACCCTTATCCTTACCCAAACCCTAACACTAACCCAATCCCTAACCTTAACCATAACCCTAAACCGAACCCTAACCCTTAAACTAACCCTAACCCTAACCCTAACCCTAAAACTTACACTAACCCTAACCCTCACCCTTAACCCAAACCAAACACTAACCCTAACCCTAACCCTAACCCTAATCCTTGCCCTTACCCTCACCCTAACCCTAAAGCTAACACTAAACCTAACCCTAACCCTAACCCTTACCCTTACCCTAACTCTAACTCTAAACCTAACCCTCACCCTAACCCTAAACCTAATCCTTTCCCTAACCCTAACCCTAGGCCTAACCCCTAACCCTAAACCTATACCTAACTCTAACCCTAACCCTAACCCTAACCCTTACCCTAACTCTAACCCTAACCCTTACCCTAACCTTATCCCTAGCCCTAACCCTAACCTTAACCCTAACCCTAATCCTAATCCTAACCCTAACCTTAACCCTAACCCTAATCCTAACCCTTACCATTACCCTAACCCTAACCCTAAACCTAACACTAACCCTAACACTAACCCTAACCCTAACCCTTACCCTTATCCTAACCCTAACCCAAAACCTAACCCTCACCTTAACCCTAACCCTATCACTAACCTCTAACCCTAACCCTAAACCAAACCCTAATCCTTAGCCTTATCCTAAACCTAACCCTAACACTAACACTTACCCTTACCCTAAACCCTATCCTAACCCTAACCCTAACCCTAACCCTAATCCTTACCCTAACCCTAACCCTAACCCTTAACCTTACCCTAACCCTAACTCTAACCCTAAACCTAAGCCTAATCCTAACCCTAAACCTTACCCTTACCTTAACCCTAACCCTAACCCTAACCCTAACCCTAACCCGAACACATACCGTTACCCTAACTCTAACCCTAACCGTAACCCTACCCCTAACCCTAACCGTAACCCCAACCCTAAACCTAATCCTAATCCTAACACTTACCCTTACCCTAACCCTAACCCTAACTCTAACCCTAACTCTAACCCTTAACCTAACCCTAACCCTAACCCTAACACTTACCCTTACCCAAACCCTAACCCTAACCCTTAACCTAACCCTAACCCTAACCATTACCCTTACCCTAACCCTAACCCTAACCCTAACACTAACCTTAACCTTAAACCTAACCCTAACCCTAACCCTTATACTTACCCTAACCCTAACGCTAACTCTAACCCTAAACCTAACCCTAACCCTAACCTAACCCTTACGCTTACCCTAACGCTAAACCTAACATTAACCCTAACCCTAACCCTAAACCTAACCCTAACCCTAACCTTAACCCTAACCCTTACCCTTACCCTAAACCTAACCTTAACCCTAACACTTACCCTTACCCTTACCCTAACCTTAACCCTAACCCTAACCCTAAACCTTATCCTTACCCTAACCCTAAAACTAACCCTTACCCTACCCCTAACCCTAACTCTAACCCTTACAATTACCCTTACCCTTACACTTACCCTAACCCTAAACCTAACCCTAACCCTAACCCTAAACCTAACCCTAACCCTTACCTAACCCTAACCCTAATCCTAACATTAAACCTAACCCTAACCCTGACCTTAACCCTAAGCCTAACACTAACCTAACCCTTACCCTTACCCTAAACCTAACCCTAAACCTAACCCTAACCCTAACCTAACCCTTACCCTTACCCTAACCCTAACCCTAACCTTAACCCCAAACCTAAACCTAACCCTAACCCTAACCATAACCCTTCCCCTAATCCTAACCCTAACCCTAACCATAACCCTTACCCTTACCCTCATCCTAACCTTAACCCTAACCTTACCCTCACCTTAACCCTAACCTTAATTGTAACATTTTTCCGTACCCTAACCCTAACCCTAAACCTTACCCTTACCTTAACCCTAACCCTAACACTAACCCTTACGCTTACCCTAACGCTAACCCTAACCCTAACCCTAACCCGAACACATACCGTTACCCTAACTCTCACCCTAACCGTAACCCTAACCCTAACCCTAACCTTAACCCCAACCCTAAACCTAATCCTAACCCTAACACTTACCCTTACCCTAACCCTAACTCAACTCTAACCCTAACCCTAACCCTAACACTTATCCTTACCCAAACCATAACCCTAACCCTAACCCTTACCCTAACCCTAACCCTAAAACTAACCCTAACCATTACCCTTACCCAAACCCTAACCCTAACCCTAACCCTAACCTTAACCTTAAACCTAACCCTAACCCTAACCCTGACCCTTATCCTTACCCTAACCCTAACACTTACTCTAACCCTAAACCTAACCCTAACCCTAACCTAACCCTTTCACTTACCCTAACGTTAAACCTAACATTAACGCTAACCCTAACCCTAAACCTAACCCTAACCCTAACCTTAACCCTAAACCTTACCCTTACCCCAAACCTAACCTTAACCCTAACCCTAACCCTAACCTTAATTGTAACGTTTTTCCTTACCCTAACCCTAACCCTAAACCTAACCCTAATCCTAACCCTAACCTTAACCCTAAGCATAACCCTAACCATAACCCTAACCCTAATCTTTAAATGTACCCTAAACCTAAACCTAACTTTAACCCCAACCCTAAACCTAACCTTAACCCTAACCCTTACCCTTACCCTATCCCTAACCCTAAACCTAATCCTAACCCTAACCCTTACCCTTACCCTAACCCTAAACCTAACCCTAAACCTAACCCTAACCCTAACCCTTACACTTACCCTAACCCTAACCTTAACCTAACCCTGAACCTAACCCTAAATCTAACCTTAACCCTAAGCCTAAACCTTGTCCTTACCCTAACCCTAACCCTAAACCTAACCCTAACCCTAACCCTAACCCTAAGCCTTACCCTTACCCTAACCCTAACCCTAAACCTAACCCTAACCCTAACCCTAACCTTAACCCTAACCCTAACCCTAACCCTAAACCTTACACTTACCCTAACCCTAACCCTATCACTAATCCTAAACTTAAACCTAACCCTTACCCTTACCCTAACCTAACCCTAAACCTAACCTTACACCTAACCCTAACACTAACCCTAACAATTACCCTTAACCTAACCCTAACACTAACCCTAAGACTAACCCTAAACTTAACCCTAACCCTAATCCTTGCCCTGACCCTAACCCTAACTCTAACTCTAACCCTAACCCTAACACTTACCGTAACCCTAACCCTAACCCTTACCCCAACCCTAATCCTAACTCTGAACTCAAACTTAACCCTAACACTAACCCTAACCCTAACCCTTACCCTTACTCTAACACTAAGCCTAACCCTAACCTTAACCCTAACCCTAACACTTACCCTAACCCTACCCCTAATCCTAACCCTAAATCTAACCCTAACCCTAACCCTAACCTCAACTTTAACCCTAACCATAATGCTAACCCTAAACCTTACCCTTACCCTAACACTAAGCCTAACCCTAACCCTAACCCTAACCCTAACCCTTACCCTAACCATAACCCTAATCATAACCCTAAACCTAACCCTAATCCTAACCATAACCCTAACCCTAACCTTAACTCTAACATTTATCCTTACCCTAACCCTAACCCTAAACCTAACCCTAACCCTAATCCTAACCCTTACCCTTACCCTAACCCTAACCCTAACCCTAACCCTTACCCTAACCATAACCCTAATCATAACCCTAAACCTAACCCTAATCCTAACCTTAACCCTAACCCTAACCTTAACTCTAACATTTATCCATACCGTAACCCTAACCCTAACCATAACCCTAACCCTAACCTTAACCCTAACCCTAACCCTAAACCTAACCCTTACACTTACCCTAACCCTAAACCTAACCCTAACCCTTACCCTTACCCTAACCCTAACCGTAACCCTAACACTAACCCTAACCCTACCACCTAAACCTAACTGTAACCTTGAACCTTACAATGACCCTAACCCTAACCCTAAACCTAACACTTACCCTTACCCTAACCCTAACGCTTATCGTATCACTAACCCTAACCCTAACCCTTAACCTAAACCTAACACTAACCCTAAACCCTAACCCTAACCCTAAACCTAACCCTAACCCTTACAGTTACCCTAACACTAACTCTAAACCTAACCCTAACCCTAAACCTAACCCTTACCCTTACCCTAACCCTCACCCTAAACCTAACCCTAACCCTTACCCTTTCCCTAACCCTAACACTAATCCTAACCTAACCCTAATCCTAACCCTACCCCTGACCCTAAGTATAACCCTAACCCTAACCCTAACCATAATCCTTAAACGTACCCTAACCCTAAACCTAACCTTAACCCCAAACCTAAACCAAACCCTAACCCTAACCCTAACCCTTACCCTTACCCTAACCTTAACCCCAACCCTAAACCTAATCCTAACCCTAAGACTTACCCTTACCCTATCCCTAACCCTAACCCTAAACCTCACCCTAACCCTTACCCTAACCCTAAACCTAAACCTAAACCTAAACCTTACCCTTACCCGCACCCTAACCATAACCTTAACCCTAATCCTAAACCTAACCCTAACACTAACCCTAACCCTTATCCTTACCCAAACCTTAACCTAACCCAATCCCTAACCCTAACCATAACGCTAAACCGAACTATTACACTTACCCTAACCCCAACCCTAAACCTAACCCTAACCCTCACCCTTACCCTAACCCTAACCCTAACCCTAACCATAAACTTAACCCTAACCTTTACCCTAAAACTAACCCTAACCCTAACCCTAAACCATATCCTTACCCTCACCCTAACCCTAACTCTAATCCTAAACCTAACCCTAACCCTAGCCCTTACGCATACCGTAACGCTAAACTTAAACCTAACCCTAACCCTAACCCAAACCCTAAACCTAACCCTAACCCTAACCTTAATCCTAAACCTTACCCTTACCCCAACCATAACCCTAACCCTAACCCAAAACCTTACCCTAACACTAACCCTAACCCTAACCCTTACCCTTACCCTAACCCTAACCCTAAACTTAACCCCAAATCTAAACCTAACTCTAAAGCTAACCCTTACCCTAACACTTACCCTAACCCTAACCCTAACACTTAACCTTACCCTAACCATAACCCTAACCCTTACCCTAACACTAACCCTAACCCTATCCCTAACGCTAACACATACTCTAACCCTAACCCTAACCCTAAACCTTACCCTAAACATAACCCTAAACATAACCCTTTTCCTAAACCTAACACTAACACTAACCCTAACACCTAACCCTAAACCTTAACCTAAGCCTAACCATAACCCTAACCATAACCCTTACCCTTAACCAACCCTAAATCTCACTCTAAACCTAACCCTAACCCTAACCCTTAAACTAACCCTAACCCTAACCCTTACCCTAACCTACCCTAACCCTTACCCTAACCCTAACCCTAACCCTAATCCTAACCCTAACCTTAACCCTAACGCTAACCCTAACCCTAACCCTTACACTTACCTTAACCCTAACCTTAACCTAACCCTAAACCTAACCCTAACCCTAACCCTAACCCTTACCCTTACCCTAACCCTAACCCTAAACTTAACCCTAACCGTAACCCTAACCTTAACCCTAAGCCTAACCCTAACCCTAAATCTTACCCTTACCCTAACCCTAACCCTAACACTAATCCTAACCTTAAACCTAACCCTTACCCTTACCATAACCCTAACCCTAACCCTAACCTAACCCTACAACATAAACCTAACCCTAACCCTAACCCTTAGCCTAACCCTAACCCTAACCCTAAACTTAACACTTACCCTTACCCTAACCCTAACCCTTAACCTAACCCTAACACTAACCCGAACCCCTAACCCTAACCCTTACCCTAACCCTAACCCTAACCCTAAACCTTACCCTTACCCTAACCCTAAAACTAACCCTTACCCTACCCCTAACCCTAATTCTAACCCTTACAATTACCCTTACCCTTACACTAACCCTAATCCTAACCCTACCCCAACCCTAACCCTAACCCTTACCTAACCCTAACCCTAATCTTAACCTTAAACCTAACCCTAACCCTGACCTTAACCCTAAGCCTAACCCTAACCTAACCCTTACCCTTACCATAACCCTAACCCTAACCTTAAACCCAAACCTAAACCTAACCCTAACCCTAACCCTAACCCTTACCCTAACCCTAACCCTAACCTTTACCCTAACCCTTACACTTACCCTCACCCTAACCTTAACCCTAACCCTAACCCTAAACCTAACCTTAATTGTAACATTTTTCCTTACCCTAACCATAACCCTAAACCTAACCCTAAACCGAAACCTAACCCTTACCCTTACCCTAACCCTAAACCTAACCCTAACCCTTATCCTTACCCTAACCCTAACCCCAACACTAACACTTACCCTTACCTAACCCTAACCCTAATCCTAACCTTTTCCCTAACCCTAAACCTAACCATAACCGTAACCCCTAAACCTAACCCTAACTCTAATTCTAACCCTTACCCTTACCCTAACCCTAAACCTAACCCTAACCCTAACCCTAAACCTAACCCTAACCATAACCCTAATCCTAACCCTAAACCTAACCCTAACCCGAACCTTAACCCTAACCCTAACCCTAACCCTAACCTAACCCTTACCCTAAACGTAACCCTAAACATAACCCTTTCTCTAACCCTAACACTAACCCTAACCCTAACACCTAACCCGAAACCTTAACCTAACCCTAACCATAACCCTAACCATAACCCTTACCCTTAACCAACCCTAAATCTCAATCTAACCCTAACCCTTACCCTAACCTACCCTAACCCTTACCCTAACCCTAACCCTAACCCTAACCCTAACCCTAACCCTAACTTAACCCTAACGCTAACCCTAACCCTAACCCTTACACTTACCCTAACATTAACCTTAACCCAACCCTAAACCTAACCCTAACCCTAACCCTAACCCTAACCCTTACCCTTACCCTAACCCTAACCCTAAACTTAACACTAACCCTAACCCTAACCTTAACCCTCAGCCTAACCATAACCCTAAATCTTACCCTTACCCTAACCCTAACCATAACACTAATCCTAAACTTAAACCTAACCCTTACCCTTACCATAACCCTAACCCTAACCCTAACACTAACCCTACCACATAAACCTAACCCTAACCCTAACCCTTACCCTAACCCTAACCCTAACCCTAAACTTAACACTTACCCTTATCCTAACCCTTACCCTTACCCTAAACCTAACCCTAACCCTAACACTTACCCTTAACCTTACCCTAACCCTAACCCTAACCCTAACCCTAAACCTTACCCTTACCCTAACCCTAAAAGTAACCCTTACCCTACCCCTAACCCTAACTCTAACAATTACAATTACCATTACCCTTACCCTTACGCTAACCCTAATCCTAACCCTACCCCAACCCTAACCCTAACCCATACCTAACCCTAACCCTAATCCTAACCTTAAACCTAACCCTAACCCTGACCTTAACCCTAAGCCTAACCCTAACCTAACCCTTACCCTTACCATAAACCTAACCCTAACCTTAAACCAAAACCTAAACCTAACCCTAACCCTAACCCGAACCCTAACCCTTACCCTAACCCTAACCCTAACCCTAACCTTAACCCTAACCCTTACCCTTACCCTCACCCTAACCTTAACCCTAACCCTAACCCTAAACCTTACCTTAATTGTAACATTTTTCCTTACCCTAACCCTAACCCTAAACCTAACCCTAAACTGAAACCTAACCCTTACCCTTACCCTAACCCTAAACCTAACCCTAACCCTTATCCTTACCTTAACCCTAACCCCAACACTAACACTTACCCTTACCTAACCCTAACCCTAATCCTAACTCTTTCCCTAACCCTAAACCTAACCATAACCGTAACCCCTAACCCTAACCCTAACTCTAATTCTAACCCTTACCCTTACCCTAAACCTAAACCTAACCCTAACACTAACCCTAACCCTAACCCTAACCATAACCCTAATCCTAACCCTAAACCTAACCCTAACCCTAACCTTAACCCTAACCCTAACGCTAACCCTAACCTAACCCTTACCCTTAAACTAACCATAACCCGAACCTTAACCCCAACCTTAAACCTAACCCTAAACCTAACCCTAACCCTTACCCTAACACTAACCCTAACCTTAACTCTAATATTTATCCTTACGCTAACCCTAACCCTAAACCTAAACCTAACCCTAAACCTAAACCTTACCCTTACCATAACCCTTAACCTAACCCTAAACCTTACTCTTACCCTAACCCTAACCGTAACTGTAACGCTAACCCTAACACTTACCCTAACCCTAGCCCTAACCCTAACCCTAACAAATAACTTTACCCTAACCCTAACCCTAACCCTAAACCTAACCCTAACCCTAACCCTAACCCTAAGCATAACCCTAACCCTAACCCTAATCCTTAAATGTACCCTAACCCTAAACCTAACCTTAACCCCAAACCTAAACCTAACCCTAACCCTAACCCTTACCCTTACCCTATCCCTAACCCTAAACCTAACCCTAACGCTAACCCTAACGATTACCCTAACCCTAACCCTAACCCTAGTCCTAACCCTAAACCTAACCCTTACCCTTAACCTAACCCTAACCCTAACCCTAAACCTAACCCTAACCCTAACCCTTAAACTAACCCTACCCTAAACCTAAACCTAACCCTATCCCTAACCCTAAGCCTAACCCCTAACCCTAAAGCAAAACCTTAACCTAATTCTTACCCTTATCCTAAACCTAACCCTAACACTAACATTTTCCCTTACCCTAAACCCTACCCTAAACCTAATCCTAACCCTAACCCTTACCCTGACACTAACGCTAACCCTTACACTTACCCTAACCCTAAAACTAACCCTAACCCTAACCCTAACTCTAATTCTAACCCTTACCCTTACCCTAAACCTAAACCTAACCCTAACCCTAACCCTAACCCTAACCCTAACCATAACCCTAATCCTAACCCTAAACCTAACCCTAACCCTAACCTTAACCCTAACCCTAACCCTAACCCTAACCTAACCCTTACCCTTACCCTAACCATAACCCGAACCTTAACCTCAACCTTAAACCTAACCCTAACACTAACCTTAACCCTTACCCTAACCCTAACCCTAACCCTTACCCTAACCCTTACCCTAATCTTAACCCTAACACTTACCCTTACCCTCACCCTAACCTTAACTCTAATATTTATCCTTACGCTAACCCTAACCCTAAACCTAAACCTAACCCTAAACCTAAACCTTACCCTTACCATAACCCTTAACCTAACCCTAAACCTTACTCTTACCCTAACCCTAACCGTAACAGTAACCCTAACCCTAAAACTTACCCTAACCCTAGCCCTAACCCTAACCCTAACAAATAACTTTACCCTAACCCTAACCCTAAACCTAAACCTAACCCTAACCCTAACCCTAACCCTAAGCATAACCCTAACCCTAACCCTAATCCTTAAATGTACCCTAACCCTAAACCTAACCTTAACCCCAAACCTAAACCTAACCCTAACCCTAACACTTACCCTTACCCTATCCCTAACCCTAAACCTAACCCTAACGCTAACGCTAACGATTACCCTAACCCTAACCCTTACCCTAGTCCTAACCCTAAACCTAACCTTTACCCTTACCCTAACCCTAACCCTAACCCTAAACCTAACCCTAACCCTAACCCTTAAACTAACCCTACCCTAAACCTAACCCTAACCCTATCCCTAACCCTAAGCCTAACCCCTAACCCTAAAGCAAAACCTTAACCTAATCCTTACCCTTATCCTAAACCTAACCCTAACACTAACATTTTCCCTTACCCTAAACCCTACCCTAAACCTAATCCTAACCCTAACCCTTACCCTGACCCTAACGCTAACCCTTACACTTACCCTAACCCTAAAACTAACCCTAACCCTAACCCTAACCCTTACCCTTACCCTAACCCTAACCCTAACCCTAACCTTAAACCTAACCCTAAGCCTAACCCTAACCCTAACCCTTACCCTAACCTAACCCTAACTCTTACCCCAACCCTAACCCTAACCCTAACCCTAACCTTACACCTAACCCTAACACTAACCCTAACAATTACCCTTAACCTAACCCTAACACTAACCCTAAGCCTAACCCTAAACTTAACCCTAACCCTAATCCTTGCCCTGACCCTAACCCTAACTCTAACTCTAACCCTAACCCTAACACTTACCGTAACCCTAACCCTAACCCTTACCCCAACCCTAATCCTAACTCTAAACTCAAACTTAACCCTAACACTAACCCTAACCCTAACCCTTACCCTTACTCTAACACTAAGCCTAACCCTAACCTTAACCCTAACCCTAACACTTACCCTAACCCTACCCCTAATCCTAACCCTAAATCTAACCCTAACCCTAACCCTAACCTCAACTTTAACCCTAACCATAACGCTAACCCTAAACCTTACCCTTACCCTAACACTAAGCCTAACCCTAACCCTAACCCTAACCCTAACCCTTACCCTAACCATAACCCTAATCATAACCCTAAACCTAACCCTAATCCTAACCATAACCCTAACCCTAACCTTAACTCTAACATTTATCCTTACCCTAACCCTAACCCTAAACCTAACCCTAACCCTAATCCTAACCCTTACCCTTACCCTAACCCTAACCCTAACCCTAACCCTTACCCTAACCATAACCCTAATCATAACCCTAAACCTAACCCTAATCCTAACCTTAACCCTAACCCTAACCTTAACTCTAACATTTATCCATACCCTAACCCTAACCCTAACCATAACCCTAACCCTAACCTTAACCCTAACCCTAACCCTAAACCTAACCCTTACACTTACCCTAACCCTAAACCTAACCCTAACCCTTACCCTTACCCTAACCCTAACCGTAACCCTAACACTAACCCTAACCCTACCACCTAAACCTAACTGTAACCTTGAACCTTACAATGACCCTAACCCTAACCCTAAACCTAACACTTACCCTTACCCTAACCCTAACGCTTATCCTATCACTAACCCTAACCCTAACCCTTAACCTAAAACTAACACTAACCCTAAACCCTAACCCTAACCCTAAACCTAACCCTAACCCTTACAGTTACCCTAACACTAACTCTAAACCTAACCCTAACCCTAAACCTAACCCTTACCCTTACCCTAACCCTCACCCTAAACCTAACCCTAACCCTTACCCTTTCCCTAACCCTAACCCTAACCCTAACCCTTACCCTAACTTTAACCCTAAACCTTACCCTTACCCTCATCCTAACTGTAACCCTCACCCTAACACTTACACTAACCCTAACCCTAAACCTACCACATAACCTTACCCTAACACTAACCCTAACACTAATCCTAACCTAACCCTAATCCTAACCCTACCCCTGACCCTAAGTATAACCCTAACCCTAACCCTAACCATAATCCTTAAACGTACCCTAACCCTAAACCTAACCTTAACCCCAAACCTAAACCAAACCCTAACCCTAACCCTAACCCTTACCCTTACCCTAACCTTAACCCCAAACCTAAACCTAATCCTAACCCTAAGACTTACCCTTACCCTATCCCTAACCCTAACCCTAAACCTCACCCTAACCCTTACCCTAACCCTAAACCTAAACCTAAACCTAAACCTTACCCTTACCCGCACCCTAACCATAACCTTAACCCTAATCCTAAACCTAACCCTAACACTAACCCTAACCCTTATCCTTACCCAAACCTTAACCTAACCCAATCCCTAACCCTAACCATAACGCTAAACCGAACTATTACACTTACCCTAACCCCAACCCTAAACCTAACCCTAACCCTCACCCTTACCCTAACCCTAACCCTAACCATAAACTTAACCCTAACCTTTACCCTAAAACTAACCCTAACCCTAACCCTAAACCATATCCTTACCCTCACCCTAACCCTAACTCTAATCCTAAACCTAACCCTAACCCTAGCCCTTACGCATACCGTAACGCTAAACTTAAACCTAACCCTAACCCTAACCCAAACCCTAAACCTAACCCTAACCCTAACCTTAATCCTAAACCTTACCCTTACCCCAACCCTAACCCTAACCCTAACCCAAAACCTTACCCTAACACTAACCCTAACCCTAACCCTTACCCTTACCCTAACCCTAACCCTAAACTTAACCCCAAATCTAAACCTAACTCTAAAGCTAACCCTTACCCTAACACTTACCCTAAACCTAACCCTAACACTTAACCTTACCCTAACCATAACCCTAACCCTTACCCTAACACTAACCCTAACCCTATCCCTAACGCTAACACATACTCTAACCCTAACCCTAACCCTAAACCTTACCCTAAACATAACCCTAAACATAACCCTTTTCCTAAACCTAACACTAACACTAACCCTAACACCTAACCCTAAACCTTAACCTAAGCCTAACCATAACCCTAACCATAACCCTTACCCTTAACCAACCCTAAATCTCACTCTAAACCTAACCCTAACCCTAACCCTTAAACTAACCCTAACCCTAACCCTAACCCTTACCCTAACCCCCCCTAACCCTTACCCTAACCCTAACCCTAACCCTAACCCTAACCCTAACCTTAACCCTAACGCTAACCCTAACCCTAACCCTTACACTTACCTTAACCCTAACCTTAACCTAACCCTAAACCTAATCCTAACCCTAACCCTAACCCTTACCCTTACCCTAACCCTAACCCTAAACTTAACCCTAACCGTAACCCTAACCTTAACCCTAAGCCTAACCCTAACCCTAAATCTTACCCTTACCCTAACCCTAACCCTAACACTAATCCTAACCTTAAACCTAACCCTTACCCTTACCATAACCCTAACCCTAACCCTAACCTAACCCTACAACATAAACCTAACCCTAACCCTAACCCTTAGCCTAACCCTAACCCTAACCCTAAACTTAACACTTACCCTTACCCTAACCCTAAACCTTATCCTAACCCTAACCCTTACCCTAACCCTAACCCTTAACCTAACCCTAACACTAACTCGAACCCCTAACCCTAACCCTTACCCTAACCCTAACCCTAACCCTAAACCTTACCCTTACCCTAACCCTAAAACTAACCCTTACCCTACCCCTAACCCTAATTCTAACCCTTACAATTACCCTTACCCTTACACTAACCCTAATCCTAACCCTACCCCAACCCTAACCCTAACCCTTACCTAACCCTAACCCTAATCTTAACCTTAAACCTAACCCTAACCGTGACCTTAACCCTAAGCCTAACCCTAACCTAACCCTTACCCTAACCATAACCCTAACCCTAACCTTAAACCCAAACCTAAACCTAACCCTAACCCTAACCCTAACCCTTACCCTAACCCTAACCCTAACCTTAACCCTAACCCTTACACTTACCCTCACCCTAACCTTAACCCTAACCCTAACCCTAAACCTAACCTTAATTGTAACATTTTTCCTTACCCTAACCATAACCCTAAACCTAACCCTAAACCGAAACCTAACCCTTACCCTTACCCTAACCCTAAACCTAACCCTAACCCTTATCCTTACCCTAACCCTAACCCCAACACTAACACTTACCCTTACCTAACCCTAACCCTAATCCTAACTCTTTCCCTAACCCTAAACCTAACCATAACCGTAACCCCTAACCCTAACCCTAACTCTAATTCTAACCCTTACCCTTACCCTAACCCTAAACCTAACCCTAACCCTAACCCTAACCCTAACCCTAACCATAACCCTAATCCTAACCCTAAACCTAACCCTAACCCGAACCTTAACCCTAACCCTAACCCTAACCCTAACCTAACCCTTACCCTAAACGTAACCCTAAACATAACCCTTTCCCTAACCCGAACACTAACCCTAACCCTAACACCTAACCCGATACCTTAACCTAACCCTAACCATAACCCTAACCATAACCCTTACCCTTAACCAACCCTAAATCTCAATCTAACCCTAACCCTTACCCTAACCTACCCTAACCCTTACCCTAACCCTAACCCTAACCCTAACCCTAACCCTAACTTAACCCTAACGCTAACCCTAACCCTAACCCTTACACTTACCCTAACATTAACCTTAACCCAACCCTAAACCTAACCCTAACCCTAACCCTAACCCTAACCCTTACCCTTACCCTAACCCTAACCCTAAACTTAACACTAACCCTAACCCTAACCTTAACCCTCAGCCTAACCATAACCCTAAATCTTACCCTTACCCTAACCCTAACCCTAACACTAATCCTAAACTTAAACCTAACCCTTACCCTTACCATAACCCTAACCCTAACCCTAACACTAACCCTACCACATAAACCTAACCCTAACCCTAACCCTTACCCTAACCCTAACCCTAACCCTAAACTTAACACTTACCCTTATCCTAACCCTTACCCTTACCCTAAACCTAACCCTAACCCTAACACTTACCCTTAACCTTACCCTAACCCTAACCCTAACCCTAACCCTAAACCTTACCCTTACCCTAACCCTAAAAGTAACCCTTACCCTACCCCTAACCCTAACTCTAACCCTTACAATTACCATTACCCTTACCCTTACGCTAACCCTAATCCTAACCCTACCCCAACCCTAACCCTAACCCATACCTAACCCTAACCCTAATCCTAACCTTAAACCTAACCCTAACCCTGACCTTAACCCTAAGCCTAACCCTAACCTAACCCTTACCCTTACCATAAACCTAACCCTAACCTTAAACCAAAACCTAAACCTAACCCTAACCCTAACCCGAACCCTAACCCTTACCCTAACCCTAACCCTAACCCTAACCTTAACCCTAACCCTTACCCTTACCCTCACCCTAACCTTAACCCGAACCCTAACCCTAAACCTTACCTTAATTGTAACATTTTTCCTTACCCTAACCCTAACCCTAAACCTAACCCTAAACTGAAACCTAACCCTTACCCTTACCCTAACCCTAAACCTAACCCTAACCCTTATCCTTACCTTAACCCTAACCCCAACACTAACACTTACCCTTACCTAACCCTAACCCTAATCCTAACTCTTTCCCTAACCCTAAACCTAACCATAACCGTAACCCCTAACCCTAACCCTAACTCTAATTCTAACCCTTACCCTTACCCTAAACCTAAACCTAACCCTAACACTAACCCTAACCCTAACCCTAACCATAACCCTAATCCTAACCCTAAACCTAACCCTAACCCTAACCTTAACCCTAACCCTAACCCTAACCCTA
Source organism: Megascapheus bottae (assembly GCA_024803745.1). NCBI lineage: Eukaryota > Metazoa > Chordata > Mammalia > Rodentia > Geomyidae > Megascapheus > Megascapheus bottae. The sequence goes on from JANJXV010000291.1 coordinate 277,378, forward strand.
ACCTAACCCTTACCCTTAAACTAACCATAACCCGAACCTTAACCCCAACCTTAAACCTAACCCTAAACCTAACCCTAACCCTTACCCTAACACTAACCCTAACCTTAACTCTAATATTTATCC
>JANJXV010000291.1:280000-282500 GCA_024803745.1 Megascapheus bottae
TAACCCTAACCCTTACCCTAACCATAACCCTAATCATAACCCTAAACCTAACCCTAATCCTAACCTTAACCCTAACCCTAACCTTAACTCTAACATTTATCCATACCCTAACCCTAACCCTAAACCTAACCCTAACACTAAGCCTAACCCTAACCCTAACCCTAACCCTAACCCTTACCCTAACCATAACCCTAATCATAACCCTAAACCTAACCCTAATCCTAACCTTAACCCTAACCCTAACCCTAACACTTACCCTAACCCTAACCCTAAGCCTAAACCTAACCCTAACCCCAACACATAGCCTTACCCTAAACCTAACCCTAACCCTAATCCTAACCCTAACTCTAAACATAACCCTAATCCTACCCCTAACCCTAACTCTAAGCATAACCCTAACCCTAATCCTAAACGTACCCTAACCCTAAACCTAACCTTAACCCCAACCCTAAACCTTACCCTAACTCTAACCCTAACCCTTACCCTTACCCTATCCCTAACCCTAAACCTAACCCTAACCCTACCCTAACCATTACCTTAACCCTAACCCTAACCTAACCCTAAACCTTACCCTTACCCGAACCCTAACCCTAACCCTAAACCTAACCCTAGTCCTAACTCGTAACCCTAACCCTATACCTAACCCTAACCCTAAACCTAAACCTTACCCTTACCCTTACCCTATCCCTAACCCTAAACCTAACCCTAACCCTAAACCTAACCCTTACCATTACCCTAACCCTAACCCTTAAACTAAACCTAACCCTAATCCTAACCCTTACACTAACCCTAACCCTAGTCCTAACTCCTAACCCTAACCGTAAACCTAACTCTAACCCTAACCCTAACCCTAAACATTACCCTAATTCTAACCCTAATCCTTACCCTAACCCTAACCCTAACCCTAAACTTAACCTTAAACATAACCCTAACCCTAATCCTAACCCTAACCTTAACCCTAAACCTAACCCTAACAATTGCCCTTCCCCTAAACCTAACCCTGAACCTAACACTAACCCTAACCCTAACCCTAACCCTAATCCTTACCCTTATCCTAAACCTAACCCTAACACTAACAATTACTCTTATCCTAAACCCTACCATAACCCTTACGCTAACCCTACCCCTACCCCTACCCTAACCCTAATCCTAACCCTAACTCTTACCCTTACCCTAACCCTAACCCTAACCCTAACCCTTACCATAACCCTAACCCTAAACCTTACCCTTACCTTAACCCTAACCCTAATCCTAACTGTTACGCTTCCCTAATGCTAAACCTAACCCTAACCCTAACCCTAACCCTAACCCTTACCCTTAATCTAATCCAAAACCTAACCGTAACCGTAACCCTAACCCTAACCCAAATCCTAACTCTTACCTTAACCCTAACCCTAACACTTACCCTTACCCTGACCCTAACCCTAACCTTAACCCCAACCCTAAACCTAATCCTAACCCTAACCTTAACCCTAAACCTAACCCTAACCCCTGCCCGTACCCTAACCCTAACCCTGAACCTAACAATAACCCTAACCCAGCCCTAACCCTAATCCTTACCCTTATCCAAAACCTAACCCTAACACTAACAATTACCCTTATCCTAAACCCTACCATAACCCTTACCCTAACCCTAACCCTAACCCTACCCTAACCCTAATCCTAACCCTAACCCTTACCCTTACCCTAACCCTAACCCTAACCCTAACCCTAACCCTTACCCTAACCCTAACCCTAAACCTTACCCTTACCTTAACCCTAACCCTAATCCTAACTGTTATGCTTCCCTAATGCTAAACCTAACCCTAACCCTAACCCTAGCCCTAACCCTTACCCTTACCCTAATCCGAAACCTAACCGTAACCTTACCCTAACCCTAACCCAAACCCTAAACCTTACCTTAACCCTAACCCTAACACTTACCCTTACCCTAACCCTAACCCTAACCTTAACCCCAACCCTAAACGTAATCCTAACCCTAAGACTTACCCTTACCCTAACCCTAACCCTAACCCTAACCCTAACCCTAAACCTAACCCTAACCCTAACCCTTATCCTTACCCAAACCCTAACCCTAACCCAATCCCTAACCCTAACCATAACCCTAAACCGAACCCTAACCCTAACCCTAACCTTAACCCAAACGCTTACCTAAACCTAACCCTAAACCTAACCCTAACCCTTACGCATACCATACCGTAACGCTAAACTTAAACCTAACCCTAACCCTAAACCAAACCCTAACCCTAACCCTAACCCTAACCTTAAACCTAACCCTTACCCTTACCCTAAACCTAACCCTAACCCTAACACTCACCCTTACCCTTACCCTAACCATAACCCTAACCCTAACCCTATACCCTACCCTTACCCTAACCCTAACACTAACCATTACCCTAACCCTAACCCTAACTCTTACCCTAACCCTAACCCTAACCCTAACCCTTACCCTAACACTAACCCTAACCGTAACCGTAACCCTTACCCTTGCCCTAACCCT
>JANJXV010000291.1:287500-292500 GCA_024803745.1 Megascapheus bottae
CTAACCCTAAACCTAACCCTAACGCTAACCTTAACCCTAACCCTTACTCTTACCCTAAACCTTACCTTAACCCTAACACTTACCCTTACCCTTACCCTAAACTTAACCCTAACCCTAACCCTAAACCTTACCCTTACCCTAACCCTAACACTAACCCTTACCCTACCCCTAACCCTAATTCTAACCCTTACAATTACCCTTACCCTTACCCTAACCCTAAACCTAACCCTAACCCTAACTCTAACCCTAACACTTCCCCTAACCCTAACCATAATCCTAACCTTAAACCTAACCCTAACCCTGACCTTAACCCTAAGCCTAACCGTAACCTAACCCTTACCCTTACCCTAACCCTAACCCTAACCTTAACCCAAACCTAAACCTAACCCTAACCCTAACCCTAACCCTTACCCTAACTCTATCCCTAACCCTAACCCTAGCCCTAACCCTAACCCTAAACCTATACCTAACTCTAAACCTAACCCTAACCCTAACGCTAACCCTTACCTCACCTTAATCCTAGCCCTAACCCTAACCTTAACCCTAACCCTAATCCTAACCTTTGCCCTTACCCTAACCCTAACCCTAAACCTAACACTAACCCTAACCCTAGCCCTAACCCTAACCCTTACCCTTATCCTAAACCTAACCCAAAACCTAACCCTCACTTTAAAACTAACACTATCCCTAACCTCTAACCCTAACCCTAAACCTAACCCTAATCCTTACCCTTATCCTAAACCTAACCCTAACACTAGCACTTACCCTAACCCTAAACCCTACCCTAACCCTAACCCTAACCCTAATCCTTACCCTAACCCTAACCCTAACCCTTACCCTTACCCTAACCCTAAATCTAACCCTAACCCTAACCCTTACCCTTACCCTAACCCTAACCCTAACCCTAAACCTAAGCCTAACCCTAACCCTAAACCTTACCCTTACCTTAACCCTAACCCTAACACTAACCCTTACGCTTACCCTAACGCTAACCCTAACCCTAACCCTAACCCTAACCCGAACACATACCGTTACCCTAACTCTAACCCTAAACATAACCCTAACCCTAACCCTAACCTTAAACCCAACCCTAAACCTAATCCTAACCCTAACACTTACCCTTGCCCTAACCCTAACCCAACTCTAACCCTAACTCTAACCCTTAACCTAACCCTAACCCTAACCCTAAACCTAACACTTATCCTTACCCAAACACTAACCCTAACCCTAACCCTTACCCTAACCCTAACCCTAAACGTAACCCTAACCATTACCCTTATCCTAACCCTAACCATAACCCTAACTCTAACCCTAACCTTAACCTTAAACCTAACCCTAACCCTAACCCTAACCCTTATCCTTACCCTAACCCTAACGCTAACGCTAACCCTAACCTAACCCTCACCCTAACCTAACCATTACGCTTACCCTAACGCTAAACCTAACATTAACCCTAACCCTAACCCTAAACCTAACCCTAACCCTATCCTTAACCCTAACCCTTACCCTTACCCTTACCCTAAACCTAACCTTAAACCTAACACTTACCCTTACCCTTACCCTAACCTTAACCCTAACCCTAACCCTAAACCTTATCCTTACCCTAACCCTAAAACTAACCCTTACCCTACCCCTAAACCTAACTCTAACCCTTACAATTACCCTTAACCTTACCCTTACTCTAACCCTAAACCTAACCCTAACCCTAACCCTAACCCTTACCCTAACCCTAACCCTAATCCTAACATTAAACCTAAACCTAACCCTGACCTTAACCCTAAGCCTAACCCTAACCTAACCCTTACCGTTACCCTAAACCTAACCCTAAACCTAAACCTAATCCTAACCCTAACCTAACCCTTACCTTTACCCTAACCCTAACCCTAACCTTAACTCCAAACCTAAACCTAACCCTAACCCTAACCCTAACCCTAACTCTAACCCTAAACCTAACCCTTCCCCTAACCCTAACCCTAACCCTAACCCTTACCCTTACCCTCACCCTAACCTTAACCCTAACCCTAACCCTAACCCTAACCCTTACCCTTACCCTCACCCTAACCTTAACCCTAACCCTAACCCTAAACCTAACCTTAATTGTAACAATTTTCCTTACCCTAACCCTAACCCTAAACCTAAACCTAATCCTAACCCAAACCTTAACCCTAAGCATAACCCTAACCCTAACCATAACCCTAATCCTTAAATGTACCCTAACCCTAAACCTAACTTTAACCCCAACACTAAACCTAACCGTAAACCTAACCATTACCCTTACCCTATCCCTAACCCTAAACCTAATCCTAACCCTAACCCTTACCCTTAACCTAACCCTAACCCTAACCCTAAACCTAACTCTAACCCTAACCCTAACCCTAACCCTACCCTAACCCTAACCCTAACCCTAACCCTAACCCTAAGCCTAACCCCTAACCCTAAACCAAAACCTAACGCTAATACTTTCCCTTATCCTAAACCTAACCCTAACACTAACATTTACCCTTACCCTAAACCCTACCCTAACCCTAATCCTAACCCTAAACCTTACCCTAACCCTCACCCTAACCCTAACCCGTACACTTTCCCTAACCCTAAAACTAACCCTAACCCTAACCCTAACCCTTACCCTTACCCTAACTTTAAACCTAACCCCAAACTTAAACCTAACCCTAACCCTAACCCTAACCCTTACCCTAACCTAACCCTAACCCTTACCCTAACCCTTACACTTACCCTCACCCTAACCTTAACCCTAACCCTAACCCTAAACCTAACCTTAATTGTAACATTTTTCCTTACCCTAACCATAACCCTAAACCTAACCCTAAACCGAAACCTAACCCTTACCCTTACCCTAACCCTAAACCTAACCCTAACCCTTATCCTTACCCTAACCCTAACCCCAACACTAACACTTACCCTTACCTAACCCTAACCCTAATCCTAACTCTTTCCCTAACCCTAAACCTAACCATAACCGTAACCCCTAACCCTAACCCTAACTCTAATTCTAACCCTTACCCTTACCCTAACCCTAAACCTAACCCTAACCCTAACCCTAACCCTAACCATAACCCTAATCCTAACCCTAAACCTAACCCTAACCCGAACCTTAACCCTAACCCTAACCCTAACCCTAACCTAACCCTTACCCTAAACGTAACCCTAAACATAACCCTTTCCCTAACCCTAACACTAACCCTAACCCTAACACCTAACCCGAAACCTTAACCTAACCCTAACCATAACCCTAACCATAACCCTTACCCTTAACCAACCCTAAATCTCAATCTAACCCTAACCCTTACCCTAACCTACCCTAACCCTTACCCTAACCCTAACCCTAACCCTAACCCTAACCCTAACCCTAACTTAACCCTAACGCTAACCCTAACCCTAACCCTTACACTTACCCTAACATTAACCTTAACCCAACCCTTACCCTTACCCTAACCCTAACCCTAAACTTAACACTAACCCTAACCCTAACCTTAACCCTCAGCCTAACCATAACCCTAAATCTTACCCTTACCCTAACCCTAACCCTAACACTAATCCTAAACTTAAACCTAACCCTTACCCTTACCATAACCCTAACCCTAACCCTAACACTAACCCTACCACATAAACCTAACCCTAACCCTAACCCTTACCCTAACCCTAACCCTAACCCTAAAGTTAACACTTACCCTTATCCTAACCCTTACCCTTACCCTAAACCTAACCCTAACCCTAACACTTACCCTTAACCTTACCCTAACCCTAACCCTAACCCTAACCCTAAACCTTACCCTTACCCTAACCCTAAAAGTAACCCTTACCCTACCCCTAACCCTAACTCTAACCCTTACAATTACCATTACCCTTACCCTTACGCTAACCCTAATCCTAACCCTACCCCAACCCTAACCCTAACCCATACCTAACCCTAACCCTAATCCTAACCTTAAACCTAACCGTAACCCTGACCTTAACCCTAAGCCTAACCCTAACCTAACCCTTACCCTTACCATAAACCTAACCCTAACCTTAAACCAAAACCTAAACCTAACCCTAACCCTAACCCGAACCCTAACCCTTACCCTAACCCTAACCCTAACCCTAACCTTAACCCTAACCCTTACCCTTACCCTCACCCTAACCTTAACCCGAACCCTAACCCTAAACCTTACCTTAATTGTAACATTTTTCCTTACCCTAACCCTAACCCTAAACCTAACCCTAAACTGAAACCTAACCCTTACCCTTACCCTAACCCTAAACCTAACCCTAACCCTTATCCTTACCTTAACCCTAACCCCAACACTAACACTTACCCTTACCTAACCCTAACCCTAATCCTAACTCTTTCCCTAACCCTAAACCTAACCATAACCGTAACCCCTAACCCTAACCCTAACTCTAATTCTAACCCTTACCCTTACCCTAAACCTAAACCTAACCCTAACACTAACCCTAACCCTAACCCTAACCATAACCCTAATCCTAACCCTAAACCTAACCCTAACCCTAACCTTAACCCTAACCCTAACCCTAACCCTAACCTAACCCTTACCCTTAAACTAACCATAACCCGAACCTTAACCCCAACCTTAAACCTAACACTAAACCTAACCCTAACCCTTACCCTAACACTAACCCTAACCTTAACTCTAATATTTATCCTTACGCTAACCCTAACCCTAAACCTAAACCTAACCCTAAACCTAAACCTTACCCTTACCATAACCCTTAACCTAACCCTAAACCTTACTCTTACCCTAACCCTAACCGTAACTGTAACGCTAACCCTAACACTTACCCTAACCCTAGCCCTAACCCTAACCCTAACAAATAACTTTACCCTAACCCTAACCTTAACCCTAAACCTAACCCTAACCCTAACCCTAACCCTAAGCATAACCCTAACCCTAACCCTAATCCTTAAATGTACCCTAACCCTAAACCTAACCTTAACCCCAAACCTAAACCTAACCCTAACCCTAACCCTTACCCTTACC
>JANJXV010000291.1:297500-307500 GCA_024803745.1 Megascapheus bottae
ACCTAACCTTAAACCTAACACTTACCCTTACCCTTACCCTAACCTTAACCCTAACCCTAACCCTAAACCTTATCCTTACCCTAACCCTAAAACTAACCCTTACCCTACCCCTAAACCTAACTCTAAGCCTTACAATTACCCTTAACCTTACCCTTACTCTAACAATAAACCTAACCCTAACCCTAACCCTAACCCTTACCCTAACCCTAACCCTAATCCTAACATTAAACCTAAACCTAACCCTGACCTTAACCCTAAGCCTAACCCTAACCTAACCCTTACCGTTACCCTAAACCTAACCCTAAACCTAAACCTAATCCTAACCCTAACCTAACCCTTACCTTTACCCTAACCCTAACCCTAACCTTAACTCCAAACCTAAACCTAACCCTAACCCTAACCCTAACCCTAAATCTAACCCTAAACCTAACCCTTCCCCTAACCCTAACCCTAACCCTTACCCTTACCCTTACCCTCACCCTAACCTTAACCCTAACCCTAACCCTAAACCTAACCTTAATTGTAACAATTTTCCTTACCCTAACCCTAACCCTAAACCTAAACCTAATCCTAACCCGAACCTTAACCCTAAGCATAACCCTAACCCTAACCATAACCCTAATCCTTAAATGTACCCTAACCCTAAACCTAACTTTAACCCCAACACTAAACCTAACCGTAAACCTAACCATTACCCTTACCCTATCCCTAACCCTAAACCTAATCCTAACCCTAACCCTTACCCTTAACCTAACCCTAACCCTAACCCTAAACCTAACTCTAACCCTAACCCTAACCCTAACCCTACCCTAACCCTAACCCTAACCCTAAACCTAACCCTAAGCCTAACCCCTAACCCTAAACCAAAACCTAACGCTAATACTTTCCCTTATCCTAAACCTAAACCTAACACTAACATTTACCCTTACCCTAAACCCTACCCTAACCCTAATCCTAACCCTAAACCTTACCCTAACCCTCACCCTAACCCTAACCCGTACACTTTCCCTAACCCTAAAACTAACCCTAACCCTAACCCTAACCCTTACCCTTACCCTAACTTTAAACCTAACCCCAAACTTAAACCTAACCCTAACACTAACCCTAACCCTTACCCTAAACTAACCCTAACCCTTACCCTAACCCTTACACTTACCCTCACCCTAACCTTAACTCTAATATTTATCCTTATGCTAACCCTAACCCTAAACCTAATCCTAACCCTAACCTTAATCCTAAACCTTACCCTTACCCTAAACCTAACCCTAACCCTAACACTCACCCTTACCCTTACCCTAACCATAACCCTAACCATAACCCTAAACCTTACCCTTAACCTAACCCTAACTCTAACCATTACCCTAACCCTAACCCTAACTCTTACCCTTACCCTTATCCTAACCATAACCTTAACTCTAATATTTATCCTTATGCTAACCCTAACCCTAAACCTAATCCTAACCCTAACCTTAATCCTAAACCTTACCCTTACCCTAAACCTAACCCTAAACCTAACACTCACCCTTACCCTTACCCTAACCATAACCATAACCAAAACCCTAAACCTTACCCTTACCCTAACCCTAACTCTAACCATTACCGTAACCCTAACCCTAACTCTTACCCTTACCCTTACACTTACCCTTACCCTAACCCTAAACCTAACCTTAACCCTAACCCTAACCCTAACCCTAACCCTAACCCTTACCCTTACCCTAAACCTAACCCTAACCCTAACCCTTACTCTAACACTAACCCTAAACCTAACCCTTACCCTTACCCTAACCCTAACCCTAACCCTAACCCTTACTCTAACCCTAACCCTAACCCTAACCCTTACCCTGACCCTAACCGTAACCCTAGCCCTAACGCTAATACTTACCCTAACCCTAACCCTAACCATAACCATAACCCTTTCCCTAACCCTAACCCTAACCCTAACACCTAACCCTAAACCATAACCTATCCCTAACCATAAACCTAACCATAACCCTTACCCTTAACCAAACCTAAATCTCACTCTAACCCTAACCCTAACCCTAATCTTTAAACTAACCCTAACCCTAACCCTAACCCTTACCCTGACCTACCCTAACCCTTACCCTAACCCTAACCCTAACCCTAACCCTAACCTTAACCCTAACGCTAACCCTAACCCTAACCCTTACACTTACCTTAACCCTAACCTTAACCTAACCCTAAACCTAACCCTAACCCTAACCTTAACAGTAAGCCTAAACCTTGTCCTTACCCTAACCCTAACCCTAAACCTAACCCTAACCCTAACCCTAAACCTAACCCTTACCCTTACCCTAAACCTAACCCTAAAGCAATCCCTAACCCTAACCCTAACCTTAACCCTAACCCTAACACTAAACATTACCCTTACTCTAACCCTACCCTATCACTAATCCTAACCTTAAACCTCACGCTTACCCTTACCCTAACACTAAACCTAAACCTAACCCCACCACATAAACCTAACCCTAACCCTAACCCTTACCCTAACCCTAACCCTAAACTTAACACTTACCCTTACCCTAACCCTAACCCTTATCCTAACCCTAACCCTAACCCGAACCCTTAACGTAACCCTAACACTAACCTGAACCCCTAAACCTAACACTTACCCTAACCCTAACCCTAACCCTAACCCTTACCCTTACCCTAACACTAACTCTAAACGTAACACTAACCCTAAACCTAACCCATACACTTACGATAACCCTAAACCTAACCCTAACCCTTACCCTTACCCTAACCCTAACCCTAACACTAACCCTAAACCTGCCACCTAAACCTAACCCTAACCCTAAACCTTACAATAAACCTAAACCTAACCCTAAACCTAACACTTACCCTTACACTAACCCTAACGCTTATCCTAACCCTAACCCTAACCCTAACCCTTAACCTAAACCTAACACTAACCCTAAAACCTAACCCTAACACTAACCCTAACCCTTACCCTTACCCTAACACTAACTCTAAACCTAACCCTAACCCTAAACCTAACACTTACCATTACCCTAACCCTAAACCTAACCCTAACCCTTACCCTTTCCCTAACCCTAACCCTAACCCTAACCCTTAGCCTAACTTTAACCGTAAACCTTACCCTTAACCTCATCCTAACCGTAACCCTAACCCTAACACTTACACTAACCCTAACCCTAAACCTAACACATAACCTTACCCTAACACTAATCCAAACCTAACCCTAATCCTAACCCTACCTAAGTATAACTCTAACACTAACCCAAACCCTAATCCTTAAACGTACCGTAACCCTAAATCTAACCTTAACCCCAACCCTAAACCAAACCCTAAACCTACCCTAACCCTTACCCTTACCCTAACCCTAAACCTAACCCTAACCCTTACCCTAAACCTAAACCTAAACCTAACCCTAAACCTTACCCTTATCCGCACCCTAACCATAACCTTAAACCTAATCCTAAACCTAACCCTAACCCTAACCCTTATCCTTACCCAAACCCTAACACTAAACCAATCCCTAACCCTAACCATAACCCTAAACCGAACCCTTACACTTACCCTAACCCTAACCCTAAACCCTAACCCTTACCCTAACCCTAACCCTAACCTTAACCCTAACCCTTACCCTAAACCCAACCTTAACCCTAACCCTAACCCTTATCCTTACCCTAACCCTAACCCTAACTCTAACCCTAAACCTAACATTAACCCTAACCCTAACCCTTACCATAACACTAACCCTAACCCTAACCCTTACCCTTACCCTAACCCTAACCCTAAACTTAACCCCAAACCTAAACCTAACTCTAACGCTAACCTTTCCCTAACACTTACCCTAACCCTAAACCTAACACTTAACCTTACCCTAATCCTAACCCTAACAATTACCCTAACCCTAACCCTAACTCTAACGCTAACACTTACCCTAACTCTAACCCTAACCGTAACCCTTACCATAACCCTAACCCTAACCATAACCCTTTCCCTAACCCTAACCCTAACCATAACCCTAACACCTAACCCTAAACCTTTACCTAACCCTAAACATAACCCTTACCCTTAAGCAACCCTAAATCTCACTCTAACCCTAACCCTAACCCTAACCCTTACCCTAACCTACCCTAACCCTTACCCTAACCGTAATCCTAACCATAACCCTAACCCTAACCCTAACCCTAACTTTAACCCTAACGCTAACCCTAACCCTAACCCTTACACTTACCCTAACCCTAAACTTAACCTAACCCTAAACCTAACCCTAACCCTAACCCTAACCCTAACCCTTACCCTTACCCTAACCCTAACCCTAAACTTAACCCTAACCCTAACCCTAACCCTAAATCTTACCCTTACCCTAACCCTAACACTAACACTAATCCTAACCTTAAACCTAACCCTTACCCTTACCCTAACCCTAACCCCAACCCTAACCCTAACCCTACCACATAAACCTAACCCTAACCCTAACCCTTACCCTAACCCTAACCCTAACCCTAAACTTAACTCTTACCCTTATCCTAACCCTAACCCATATCCTAACCCTAACCCTAACCCTAACCCTAACCCTTAACCTAACCCTAACACTAACCCGAACCCCTAACCCTAACCCTTACACTAACCCTAACCCTAACACTAACCCTTACCCTTACCCTAACACTAACTCTAAAACTAACCATAACCCTAAACCTAACCCTTACACTTACCCTAACCCTAAACCTGACCCTAACCCTTACCCTTACCCTAACCCTAACACTAACCCTAACACTAACCCTAACCCTAACCTTAACCCTAACCCTTACCTTTACCCAAAACCTAAACATAACCCTTACCCTTACCCTAACCCAAACCCTATCACTAACACTTACCCTTACCTAACCCTAACCCTAATCCTAACTCTTTCCGTAACCCTAAACCTAACCCTAACCGTAACTCCTAACCCTAACCCTAACTCTAATCCTAACCCTTCAACTTACCCTATCCCTAACCCTAACCCTCACCCTAACCTTAACCCTAACCCTAACCCTAACCATAACCTTAATTGTAACATTTTTCCTTACCCTAATCCTAACCCTAAACCTAACCCTAAACCTAACCCTAACCCTTACCCTTACCGTCACCCAAACCCTAACCCTAACCCTGACCATAACTTTAACCCTAAACCTTACCCTTACCCTAACCCTAACCGTAACACTAACCCTAACCCTAACACTTACCCTAACCCTAACCCTAACCCTAACCCTAACCCTAACACATAATCTTAGCCTAACCCTAACGCTAACCCTAAACCTAACCCTAACCCTAACCCAAACCTTGACCCTAAGCATAACCCTAACCCTAACCCTAACCCTAATCCTTAAATGTACCCTAACCCTAAACCTAACTTTAACCCCAAACCTAAACCTAACTGTAACCCTAACCCTTACCTTTACCCTATCCCTAATCCTAAACCTAACCCTAACCCTAACACTAACCATTACCCTAACCCTAACCCTATCCCTAATCCTAATCCTAAACCTTACCGTTACCCTAACCCTAACCATAACCCTAAACCTAACCCTAAATCTAACCCTAAACCTTACCCTTACCCTAACACTAAGCCTAACCCTAACCCTAACCCTAACCATTACCCTAACCCTTACCCTTACCCTAAACCTAACCCTACAACTAACACTAACCCTAAACCTAACCCTAACCCTTACCCTAACCCTAAACCTTACCCTTACCCTAACCCTAACCCTAAACTTAACCCTAACCCTAACTCTAAACTTAACCCTAACCCTAACCGTAACCCTAAATCTTACCCTTACCCTATCCTAACCCTAACACTAATCCTAACCTTAAACCTAACCCTTACCCTTACCCTAACCCTAACCCCAACCCTAACCCTAACCCTACCACATAAACCTAACCCTAACCCTAACCCTTACCCTAACCCTAACCCTAACCCTAAACTTAACACTTACCCTTATCCTAACCCTAACCCTTATCCTAACCCTAACCCTAACCCTAACCCTAACCCTTAACCTAACCCTAACACTAACCCGAACCCCTAACCCTAACCCTTACACTAACCCTAACCCTAACACTAACCCTTACCCTTGCCCTAACATTAACTCTAAAACTAACCATAACCCTAAACCTAACCCTTACACTTACCCTAACCCTAAACCTGACCCTAACCCTTACCATTACCCTAACCCTAACCCTAACCCTAACACTAACCCTAACCCTAACCTTAACCCTAACCCTTACACTTACCCTAAACCTAAACCTAACCCTTACCCTTACCCTAACCCAAACCCTATCACTAACACTTACCCTTAGCTAACCCTAACCCTAATCCTAACTCTTTCCATAACCCTAAACCTAACCCTAACCGTAACTCCTAACCCTAACCCTAACTCTAATCCTAACCCTTACCCTTACCCTAACCCTAACCCTAACCCTAACCATAACCATAACCCTAATCCTAACCCTAAACCTAGCCTAACCCTAACCTTAACCCTAACCCTAACCCTAACCCTAACATAACCCTTACCCTTACCCTAACCCTAACCCGAACCTTAACCCCAACCTTAAACCTAACCCTAAACCTAACCCTAACACTTACCCTAACACTAACCCTAACCCTTACCCTAACCCTAACCCTAATCTTAACCCTAACCCTTACCCTTACCCTCACCCTACCCTTAACTCTAATATTTATCCTTATGCTAACCCTAACCCTAACCCTAACCCTAATCCTTAAATGTACCCTAACCCTAAACCTAACTTTAACCCCAACCCTAAACCTAACTGTAACCCTAACCCTTACCTTTACCCTATCCCTAACCCTAAACCTAACCCTAACCCTAACACTAACCATTACCCTAACCCTATCCCCATACCTAATCCTAACCCTAACCCTTACCCTTACCCTAACCCTAACCATAACCCTAAACCTAACCCTAACCTTAACCCTTAAACTAACCCTAGCCTAACCCTAAATCTAACCCTAACCCTAACCCTAAGCATAACCCCTAACCCTAAACCAAAACTTAACCCTAATCCTTACACTTATCCTAAACCAAACCCTAACACTAACATTACCCTTACCCTAAACCCTACCCTAACCCTAACCCTAACCCTAACCCTTACCCTTACCCTAACCGTAACCCTAACCCTAAACTTAAACCTAACCCTAACCCTAACCCTAACCCTAACCCTTACCCTAACCTAACCCTAACCCTTACCCTAACCCTAACCCTAACCCTAACCCTAACCTTAACCCTAACCCTAACACTAACCCTAACAATTACCCTTAACCTAACCCTAACACTAACCCTAACCCTAACCCTAACCTTAACCCTAACCCTAATCCTTGCCCTTACCCTAACTCTAACTCCAACTCTAACCCTAACCCTAACACTTACCCTAACCCTAACACTAACCCTTACCCTAACCCTAATCCTAACCCTAAACTCAAACTTAACCCTAACCTAACCCTAACCCTTACCCTTACTCTAACACTAAGCCTAACCCTAACCTTAACAATAACCCTAACCCTAATCCTAACCCTAAATCTAACCCTAACCCTAAACCTAACTCTAACCCTAATCCTAAATCTTACCCAAACCCTAAACTTAACCCCAACACTAAACCTAACCCTAACCCTAATCCTAACCCTCACCCTTAACCTAAACTTAACCCTAACCCTAACCCTAACCTTAACCCTAACCCTAACCCTAACACTAACCTTAACTCTAACCCTAACCCTAATCCTTGCCCTTACCCTAACCCTAACCCTAAAGCTAACACTAAACCTGAACCTAACCCTAAACCTAACCCTTACCCTTACTCTAACTCTAACCCTAAACCTAACCCTCATCCTAACCCTAACCCTAAGCCTAACCCTAACCCTAACCTTAACCCTAACCCTTACACTAACTCTAACCCTAACCCTTACCCTAACCTTAACCCTAACCCTAACCCTAATCCTAACCCTAACCTTAACCCTAACCCTAATCCTAACCCTTGCCCTTCCCCTAACCCTAACCCTAACCCTAACCCTTACCCTTATCCTAACCCTAACCCAAAACCTAACCCTCACCGTAACCCTAACCCTATCCCTAACCTCTAAACCTAACCCTAAACCTAACAGTAATCCTAACCCTAACACTAACACTTACCCTTACCCTAAACCCTACCGTAACCCTAACCTTAAACCTAAACCTCAGCCTAATTCTAACCTTAACCCTTATCCTTACCCTAACTCTAACGCTACCTCTAACTCTAAACCTAACCCTAACCCTAACCTAACCCATATGCTTACCCTAACGCTAAACCTAACATTAACCCGAACCCTAACCTTAACCCTAACCCTAACCCTTACCCTAAACCTAACCTTAACCCTAACACTTACCCTTACCCTTACCCTAACCTTAACCCTACCCCCAACCCTAAACCTTACACTTATCCTAACCCTAAAACTAACCCTTACCCTACCCCTAACCCTAACTCTAACCCTTACAATTACCCTGACCATTACACTTACCCTAACCCTAACCCTAACCCTAACCCTAACCCTTACCCTAACCCTAACCCTAATCCTAACCTTAAACCTAACCCTAAGCCTGACCTTAACCCTAAGCCTAAGCCTAACCTAAACCTTACCCTTACCCTAACCCTAACCCTAACCTTAACCCCAAACCTAAACCTAACCCTAACCCTCACCTTAACCCTAACCCTTCCCCTAACCCTAACCCTAACCCTAACTTTAACCCTTACCCTTACCCTCACCCTAACCCTAACCCTAACCTTAATTGTAACATTTTTCCTTACCCTAACCCTAACCCTAAACCAAACTCTAAACCTAAACCTAACCCTTACCCTTACCCTAACCCTAAACCTAACCCTAACCCTTACCCTTACCCTAACCCTAACCCTATCACTAACACTTACACTTACCTAACCCTAACCCTATCCTAACTCTTACCCTAACCCTAAACCCAACCCTAACCGTAACCCCTAACCCTAACCCTAACTCTAATCCTAACCCTTACCCTAACCCTAACCCTAACCCTAACCCTAAACCTAATCCTAACCCTAAACCTAACCCTAACCCTAACCTTAACCCTAACCCTAACCCTAACATAACCCTTACCCTTACCCTTACCCTAACCCTTACACTAACCCTTACCCTAACCCTAACCCTAACCCTTACCCTAACCCTTACCCTAACCCTAACCCTAACCCTACCCTAACCCTAACCCTAATCTTAACCCTAACCCTTACCCTTACCCTCACCCTAACCTTAACTCTAATATTTATCCTTATGCTAAACCTAACCCTAATCCTAACCCTAACCCTAACCCTAAACCTTACCCTTACCATAACCCTAAACCTAACCCTAACCCTTACCCTTACCCTAACCCTAACCCTAACCCTAACTCTGACCATAACTTTAACCCTAAACCTTACCCTTACCCTAACCCTAACCGTAACACGAACCCTAACCCTAACACTTACCCTAACCCTAACCCTAACCCTAACCCTAACCCTAACACATAACCTTACCCTAAACCTAACACTAACCCTAACCCTAAACCTAACCCTAATCCTAACCCTAAACTTAACCCTAAGCATAACCGTAAACCTAACACTAATCCTTAAATGTACCCTAACCCTAAACCTAAATTTAACCCCAACTCTAAACCTAACCCTAACCCTAACCCTTACCCTTACCCTATCCCTAACCCTAAACCTAACCCTAACCCTACCCTAACTTTAAACCTAACCCTAACCCTAACCCTAACACTTACCCTAACCTAACCCTAACCCTTACCCTAACCCTAACCCTAACCCAAACTTAACCCTAACCCTAACACTAACCCTAACAATTACACTTACCCTAACCCTAACACTAACCCTAACCCTAAACTTAACCCTAACCCTAATCCTTGCCCTTACCCTAACCCTAACTCTAACTCTAACCCTAACCCTAACACTTACCCTAACCCTA
>JANJXV010000291.1:317500-322500 GCA_024803745.1 Megascapheus bottae
AACCTAACCTTAACTGTAACCCTAACCCTTACCCTTATCCTAAACCTAACCCTAACCTTAACCTAACACTTACCCTTAACCTACCCTAACCCTAACCCTAAACCTAAAGCTAACCCTAACCCTAACACTAACCCTAACCTGAACTCTAACACCTAACCCTAACCCTAACCCTTACCCTTTCTCTTTCCTAAACATAACCTTAATGTTAACCATAACCCTAACCCTAACCCTTACCCTAACACTAACCCGAAACCTAATCCTTACCCGAACCCTAAACCAAACCCCAACCCTAACCCTTACCCTTTCCCTAAACCTAACCCTAACCCTAACTCTTGCCCGTACCCTAAAACTAACCCTAACCCTAACCCTGACCCTCACCCTTACTCTAACCCTAACCCGAAACCTAAACCCAAACCCTAACCCTCACCCTAACCCTAACCCTAAAACTTCCCCTAACCCTAACCCTTACCCTTACCCGAACCCTAACCCTAACCTTAACCCCAACCCTAAACATAACCCTAACACTTACCCTTACCCTAACCCTAACCCTAAACCTAACCCTAACCCTTACCCTAACCCTAACCCTAACCCTTACCCTAACCCTAACCCTAACCATAACCATAACCTTAACCCTAACCCTTATACTTACCCTAACCCTAACCCTAACCCTAAGCCTAAATCAAACCCTAACCCTAACCCTTACCCTTACCCTAACCCTAACCCTAAACCTAACCCTAATCCGAACCCTAACACTAACCCTTACCCTAACCCTAACCCTAAAACTAACCCTAAATCTTACCCTTACCCTACCTAACCCTAACCCTTACCCTAACCGTAACCGTAACTCTAACTCGAACTCTTACCCTTACCTTAACCCTAACCCTAACCATAACCCTAACCGTAAACCCTAACCTTACCCTAACCCTAACTCTAACCCTAACCCTAAACCTACCCCTACTCCTAAACCTAACCCTAACCCTTACCCTTAACCTAACCCTAACCTTAATCCTAACCCTAACACTAACCCTAACCCTAACCCTTACCTTTACCCTAAACCTAAACCTAACCCCAACCCTAAAACAAACGCTAACCCTTACACTAACCCTAACCCCAAACCCAACACTTACCCTTATCCTAACCCTAACCCTAACCTTAACGCTAACCCTCACACTAACCCTAGCACTTACCCTAACCCTAAGACTAACCCTATTCCTAATCCTAACCCTTACCCTTTCCCTAACCCTAACCCTAACCCTAAGACTAACCCTAACACTAACCCTAAACCCCAACCCTAACACTTACCCTTATCTAAACCTAACCCTAACCCTAACCCTTACCATAACCTTAACCTAACCCTAACCCTAACCCTAACCCTATCTCTAACCCTTACCCTTACCCTAACCCTAACCCTAACCCTCCCCCAACCCTAACCCTAACCCTAATCATTACCTTTACCCTAACCCTAACCTTAACTTTAACCCCAACCCTAAACATAACACTAAACCTTACCCTTACCCTAACCCTAACCCTAACTCTAACCCTTACCCTTACCCTAACCCTAAACCTAACCCTAATCCTAAACCTAACCCTAACCCTAACCCTTACCCTTACCATAACCCTAACAGTAAACCTAACCCTAACTCTAACCCTAACAATAACCCTTCCCCTATCCCTATCCCTAAACCTAACCCTAAATCTTACCCTTACCCTACCTAACCCTAACCCTTACCCTAACGCTAACCCTAACCCTAACCCTTACCCTTACCTTAACCCTAACCCTAACCCTAACCGTAAACCTTACCCTTACACTAACCCTAACTCTAACCATAATCCTAAACCTACCCCTACCCCTACCCCTAACCCTAACCCTTAACCTTACCCTAACCATAACCCTAATTTAATCCTAACCCTAACCCTAACCCTAACCCTTACCCTTACCCTAACCCTAAACCTCACCCTAACCCTAACCCTAAACCTAACACTTACCCTAACCCTAACCCTAAACCCAAACCTTACCCTTACCCTAACACTAACCCTGACCCTAACCCTAACCTTACCCTAACCCTAAACCTAACCCTAACCCTAACAGTAACACTAACCCTTACCCTACCCCTAACCCTAACCTTTGGCTTAACCCTAACCCTAACCCTAAAGTTAAACCTAACTCTAACCCTTACCCTTACCCTAACCCTAACCCCAACCCTAACCCTTACCCCAACCCTAACCCTAACCCTTACCCTAACTCTAACCCTAAATCTTACCCTAACCCTAACCCTTACCCTAAACCTAACCCTAACCCTAACCCTTACCCTAACCCTAATCCTAACACTTACCCTAACCCTAACCCTTACCCTTACCCTAACCCTAAACCTAATCCTAACCCTAACCCTATCCCTAAACCCTAACCCTAACCCTAGCTCTTACCCTTACACTAACCCTAAACCTAACCTTAATGCTAACCCTAACCTAACCCTAACCCTTACCCTAACCCTAAACCTAACCCTAATCCTTACTCTAATCCTAACCCTAACCCTAAACCTAACCCTTACCCTAAGCCTAACCCTATCCCTAAAACTTACCCTTTCCCAAACACTTGCCCTAACCCTAACTCTTACCCTAATCCTAATCCTAACCCTTAGCCTAACTTAACCCTAACTCTAACCTTAACCCTAACAATAACCCTAACCCTTACCCTTACCCTTACCCTAACCCTAACCCTAACCCTAACCCTTACCCTAACCCTAACACTAACCTTAACCCTTACTCTACCCCTACCCCTAACCCTTAGCCTAACCCTAACCCTAACTCTAAACTTAACCCTAACCCTAACCCTAACCCTTACTCTTACACTAACAAAACCCTAACCTTAACCCTAACCCTAAACCTAACACTAACCCTAACTCTATCCCTAAACCTAACCCTACCCCTACCCCTTACCCTTACGCCAACCCTAACCCTAAACTTAATGCTAACCCTAACCCTAATCCTAAACCTTACGCTAACCCTAACCCTAACCCTAACCCGAACCTTACCCTAACCCTAACCCTAAATCTTACCCTAACCCTAACCCTAATCCTAACCCTAACCATAACCCTTACCCTTACCCTAACCCTAACCCTAACATAATGCTAACCCTAACTCTTACCCTTACCCTAACCCTAACCCGAAACCCAAACCTAACCCTAAACCAAACCCTAACCCTTACCCTTTCCCTAACACTAAACCTAACCTTAAACCTTACCCTAACCCTAACCCTAACCCTAACCTTAACACTATCCCTAATCCTAACTCTTACCCTAACCCTTACCCTTACCCTTACCCTAACCCTAAACCTAATCCTAACCCAACCCTAACCCTAACACTTACCCTTACCCTAACCCTAACCCTAAACCTAACCCTTAACCTTTCCCTTACCCTAACCCTAACCCTAATCCTTACCCTAACCCTAAACCTAACCCTTGCCCTTTCCCTAACACTAACCCAATCCTAAGCTTACCCTTACCCTAACCCTAAACATAAACCTAACACTAACCCTAATCCTAACCATTGCCCTTACCCTAACCCTAACCCTAACAAGTAACCTTACCCTAACCCTAATCTTAACCCTAACCCTAAACCTAAACCAAACCCTAACACTAACCCTAATCCTAACCCTAACCCTAACCCTTAACCTAACCCTAACACTAACCCTAACCCTTCCCCTTACCCTATCCCTAAACCTAACCTTAATGCTAACCCTAACCCTAACTCTAACCCTAACCCTTTCCCTAAACCTAACCCTAACCCTAACACTTACCCCTACCCTAAACCTAACCCTAACCCTAACCCTGACCCTAACCCTTACCCTAACCCTAACCCTAACCCGAACCCTAAACCATAACCGTAACCCAAACCTCACCCTATCCCTAACCCTTCCCCTAACCCTCACCCTAAACCTAAACCTTACCCTTACCCTAACCCTAACCCTAACCTTACCCTTACCCTAATCCTAACCCTAACCTTAACCCCAACCCTAAACCTAACGCCTACCTTCACCCTTACCCTAACACTTACGCTTACCCTATCCCCAACCCTAACCCAAACCTAAACCTAAAACTAAACCTAACCATTACCCTTTCCCTATCCGTTACCCTAAACCTAACCCTAACCCTAACCCTAACCCTAACACTAACCCTTACCGTAACCCTAACCCTAACCCTAAATCTTACCCTTACCCTACCTAACCCTAACCCTTACCCTAAACCTAAACCTAACCCTAAACCTTACCCTTAACTTAACCCTAAACCTAACCCTAACTCTAACCGTAAACCTTACCCTTACCCTAACCCTAACTCTAACCCTAACCCTAACCGTTACATTACCCCTACCCCTAAACCTAACCCTAACCCTAACCCTTACCCTAACCCTAAACCTAACACTAACCCTAACCCTAACCCGTACCCTAAACCTAACCTAACCCTAACCCTTACCATTAACGTTACCCTAAACCTAACCCTAACCCCAACCCTTCCCCTTACCCTAACCCTAACCCTAACCTTAGTGCTAACCCTAACCCTAACCCTAACACTTACCCTAACCCTAAGACTAACCCTAATCCTTACCCTAACCCTAACCCTAACCCTAGCCCTTACCCTTTCCCTAAACCTAACCCTAACCCTACCCTAAGACTAAGCCTAACAATAACTGTAACCCTAACCCTAACACTTACCCTTATCTAAACCTAACCCTAACTCTAACCATTACCCTAACCATAAACCTAACCCTAACCATAAACCCTAACCCTAACCCTAACCCTAACTCTAACCCTTACCCTTACCTTAAACTAACCCTAACCCTAACCCTTACCCTACCCCTACCCCTAAACCTTACCCTAACCCTAACCCTTACCCTTACCCTAACCCTAAACCTAACACTAACCCTACACCTACCCCTAACCCTAAACCTAAACCTCACCGTTACCCTAACCCTAAACCTAACTCTAACCCTTACCCCTAACCCTA
>JANJXV010000291.1:325000-327500 GCA_024803745.1 Megascapheus bottae
AACCCTAAATCTAATCCTAACCCTAACAATAACCCTTACCCTAACCCTATCCCTAACCCTAACCCTAAATCTTACACTTACCCTACCTAACCCTAACCCTTACCCTAACGCTAACCCTAACCCTAACACTTACCCTTACCTTAACCCTAACCCTAACCCTAACCCTAACCATAAACCTTACCCTTACACTAACCCTAACTCTAACCCTAATCCTAAACCTACCCCTACCCCTACCCCTAACCCTAACCCTAAACCTTACCCTAACCATAACCCTAATTTTAACCATAACCCTAACCCTAACCCTAACCCTTACCCTTACCCTAACCCTAAACCTCACCCTAACCCTAACCCTAAACCTAACACTTACCCTAACCCTAAGCCTAAACCCAAACCTTACCCTTACCCTAACCCTAACTCTGATCCTAACCCTAAACCTAACCCTAACCCTAACCCTAATCCTAACTCGTAAACCTAACCTAAACCATAACCCTAACCCTCACCGTTACCCTAACCCTAAACCTAACCTTAATGTTAACCCTAACCCTAACCCTAAACCTTACCCTAACCCTCACGCTAACCCTAACACTTACCCTTTCCCCAAACCCTTGCCCTAACCCTAAATCTTACCTTATTCCTAATCCTAAGCCTTAGCCTAACCCTAACCCTAACTCTAACCTTAACCCTAACCCTAACCCTAACTCTTACCCTTACACTAACCCTAACCCTAACCCTAACCCTTACCCTTATCCTAACCCTAACCCTATCCCTAAACCTTACCCTAACCCTCACGCTAACCCTAACACTTACCCTTTCCCCAAACCCTTGCCCTAACCCTAACTCTTAACTTAATCCTAATCCTAAGCCTTAGCCTAACCCTAACCCTAACTCTAAACTACACCCTAACCCTAAGCCTAACCCTTACTCTTACACTAACACTAACCCTAACGCTAACACTAACCCTGACCTTAAACCTAACCCAAAACCTAACACTAACCCTAACTCTATCCCTAACAATAACCCTACCCCTACCCCTTACCCATACCCCAACCCTAACCCTAACCTTAATGCTAACCCTAACCCTAACCCTAACCCTAACGGTAACCCTAGCCCAAACCCTAACCCGAACCTTAACCTAACCCTAGCCCTAAAGCTTACCCTAACCCTAACCCTAATCCTAACCCTAACCCTAAACCTCACCCTTACCCTAACCTTAACCCTAACCTAATGCTAACCCTAACCCTTACCCTTACCCTAACCCTAACCCCAAACCCAAACCTAACCCTAACCCTAAACCTAACCCTAACCCTTAACCTTTCCCTAACCCTAAACCTAACCTTAAACCTTACCCTATCCCTAACCCTAACCCTAACCTTAACACTATCCCTAATCCTAACTCTAACCCTAACCCATACCCTTACCCTAACCCTAAACCTAATCCTAACCCTAACCCTAACCCTAACCCTAACCCTAACACTTACCCTTACCCTAACCGTAACCCTATACCTAACCCTAACCCTAACCCTAGCACTAACCCTAACAATAACACAACCCCTAACCCAAACCCTAACTCTAACCCTAACCCTTACCCTTACCCTAACCCTAAACCTAACCTTAATGCTAACCCTAACCCTAACCCTAACCCTTACCCTAACCCTATCACTAACCCTAATCCTAACCCTAAAACTAACTCTAACCCTTAACCTTTCCCTTACCCTAACCCTTTCCCTAAACCTAACCCTAAGCCTAACCCTAACCCTAACCCTAACCCTAACCCCTACCCTAAACCTAACCCTAACCCTGACCCTAACCCTTACCATAACACTAACCCTAACCCGAACCCTAAACCCTAACCGTAACCCAACCCTCACCCTATCCCTAACCCTTCCCCTAACCCTAAACCTAAACCTAAACCTAAACCTTACCCTTACCCTAACCCTAACCCTAACCTTACCCTTACCCTAATCCTAACCCTAACCTTAAACCCAACCCTAAACCGAACCCTAACCTTTACTCTTACCCTATCACTTACGCTTGCCCTATCCCTAACCCTAACCCAAACCTAAACCTAAAACTAACCCTAACCATTACCCTTTCCCTAACCATTACCATAAACCTAACCCTAACCCTAACACTAACCCTTACCGTTACCCTAACCCTAACCTTAAATCTTACCCTTACCCTACCTAACCCTAACCCTTACCCTAAACCTAACCCTAACCCTAAACCTTACCCTTAAATTAACCCTAAACCTAACCCTAACTCTAACCGTAAACCTTACCCTTACCCTAACCCTAACCCTAACCCTAACCCTAACCCTACCCCTAACCCTAACCCTAACCCTAACCCTTACCCTAACCCTAACCCTAACCCTAACACTAGCCCTAACTCTAACCCTAACCCTAACCCTTACCCTAACCCTAACACTACCCCTAACCCTAACGCTAACCCTAACCCTTGCCCTTTCCCTAAACCTAACCCTAACCCTAACCCTAAGACTAAG
>JANJXV010000291.1:330000-398873 GCA_024803745.1 Megascapheus bottae
ACTAACCCTAAACCTAACCCTAACCCTAATCCTAACCCCTAGACCTAACCTAAACCCTAACCCTAATCCTCACCGTTACCCTAACCCTAAACCTAACCTTAATGCTAACCCTAACCCTAACCCTAAACTTTATCCTAACCCTAACCCTAACCCTAAACCTTACCCTAACCCTCACCCTAACCCTAACACTTACCCTTTCCCCAAACCCTTGCCCTAACCCTAACTCTTACCCTAATCCTAATCCTAACCCTAAACCTTACCCTAACCATAACCCTAAATTTAACCATAACCCTAACCCTACCCCTAACCTTTACCCTTACCCTAACCCTAAACCTCACCCTAACCCTAAACCTAAACCTAACACTTACCCTAACCGTAAGCCTAAACCCAAACCTTACCCTTACCCTAACCCTAACTCTAACCTTAACCCTAACCCTAACCCTAACCCTTACCCTTACACTAACCCTAACCCTAACCCTAACCCTAACCCTTACCATAACCCTAACACTAACCCTAAACCTTACTCTACCCCTACCCCTAACCCTTAGCCTAACCCTAACCCTAACTCTAAACTTAACCCTAACCCTAAAACTAACACTAACCTATCTCTATCCCTAACCCTAACCCTACCCCTACCCCTTACCCTTACCCCAACCCTAACCCTAACCTTAATGCTAACCCTAACCCTAACCCTAACGCTTACGCTAACCCTAACCCTAACCCTAACCCTAACCTTACCCTAACCCTAACCCTAAATCTTACCCTAACCCGATCCTTACCCTAACACTAACCCTAAATCTTACCCTAACCCTAACCCTAATCCTAGCCCTAACCCTAACCCTAAACCTTACCCTTACCCTAACCCTAACCCTAACCTAATGCTAACCCTAACCCTTACCCTTACCCTAAACCTAACCCTAAACCTAATCCTAACCCTAACCCTAACTCTAACAATTACCCTTACCCTAACCGTAACCCTATACCTAACCCTAACACTAACCCTAACCCTAACCCTAACAATAACACAACCCCTAACCCAAACTCTAACTCTAACCCTAAACCTTATCCTTACCCTAACCCTAAACCTAACCTTAATGCTAACCCTAAACCTTACCCTAACCCTATCACTAAACCTAATCCTAACCCTAACCCTAACCCTAAACCTAACCCTTAACCTTTCCCTTACCCTAACCCTAATCCTTACCCTAACCCTAAACCTAACCCTTACCCTTTAGCTAACACTAACCCAACCCTAACGCTTGCCCTTACCCTAACCCTAACATAAACCTAACACTAACCCTAACCCTAACCCTAACCCTAACCCTTACCCTAACCCTAACCCTTACCCTAACCCAAACCGTAACCCTAACCATAATAATAACCCTTACCCTTACCCTACCCGTACCCTAACCCTAACCCTAACCCTAAAACTAAGCCTAACCCTAACCCTCACCCTTACCCTAACCCTAACCCCAAACCTACCCCTAACCCTAACCCTAACCCTAATCCTTACCCTAACGCTAACCCTAACCCTAACCATAACCTTTACCCTAACCCTAAACCTAAACCTAACACCTGACCCTAACCCTAACTCTAACCCTAACCCTTACCCTTACCTTACCCTAACCCTAACGTTAACCCTAACTCTAGCCCTAACCCTAACCCTTTCCCTAAACCTAACCCTAACCCTAACACTTACCCCTACCCTAAACCTAACCCTAACCCTAACCCTGACCCTAACCCTTACCCTAACCCTAACCCAAACCCTAACCCTAACCGTAACCCAACCCTCACCCTATCCCTAACCCTTCCACTAACCCTAACCCTAACCCTAAACCTTACCCTTACCCTAACCCTAACCCTAACCTTACCCTTACCCTAACCCTAACCCTTACCTTAACCCCAACCCTAAACCTAACCCTAACCTTTACCCTTACCCTAAAACTTACATTTACCCTGTCCCTAACCCTAACCCAAACCTAAACCTAAAACTAAACCTAACCATTACCCTTTCCCTAACCGTTACCCTAAACATAACCCTAACACTAACACTAACACTAACCCTTACTGTAACCCTAACACTAACCCTAAATCTTACCATTACCCTACCTAACCCTAACCCTTACCCTAAACCTAACCCTAACCATAACCCTTACCGTTAACTTAACCCTAAACCTAACCCTAACTCTAACCGTAAACCTTACCCTTACCCTAACCATAACTCTAACCCTAACCCTAACCCTAACCCTACCCCTAACCATAATCGTAACCCTAACCCTTACCCTAACCCTAAACCTAACACTGATCCTAACCCTAACCCTTACCCTTACCCTAACCCTAAACCTAACCCTAACCCTAACCCTTACCGTTAAAGTTACCCTAAACCTAACCCTAACCCCAACCCTTCCCCTTACCCTAACCCTAACCCTAACTTTAGTGCTAACCCTAACCCTAACCCTAACACTTACCCTAACCCTAAGACTAACCGTAATCCTTACCCTAAACCTAACCCTAACCCTAACCCTTTCCCTTTCCCTAAACCTAACCCTAACCCTAACCCTAAGACTAAGCCTAACCCTAAACCTAACCCTAACCCTAACACTTACCCTTATCTAAAACTAACCCTAACCCTAACCATTACCCTAACCATAAACCTAACCCTAACCCTTACCCTCATCCTACCCTAACCCTAACCCTAACCCTAACACTTTCCCTTACCCTAACCCTAACCCTAATCCTAAACGTTACCCTTACACTAAACCTAACCTTAACCCTAACCGTAACGCTAAACCTAACCATAATCCTAACCCTAACCTTAACCCTAACCCTTACACTTACCTTAACCCTAACCCTAAACCTAGCCCTAAACCTACCCCTAACCCTAACCCTAAACCTAAACCTCACCGTTACCCTAACCCTAAACCTAACTCTAACCCTTACTCCTAACCCTAACCCTAACCCGAACCCTTACCCAAAACCTAGCCCTAAACCTAATCCTAACCCTAACCTTAACCCTTACTCTAACCCTAACCCTAAGTCTAACCCTTACCCTAACCCTAACCCTAAACCTAACCCTAACCCTAAACCCTAACCGTAACCCTAACCCTAACCCTTACCCTTACCCTAACCCTAACCCTAACACTTACCCTAACATTAAAACTAACCCTAAACCTAACCCTAGCCCTTACGCTAACACTAACCCTAACCCTAACCTTAACGCTAAACCTAAACCTAATCCTAACCCTAACCCTAACCCTAACCCTAACTCTTACCCTAACCCTAACACCTACCCTTACACTAACCCTAACCCTAACCCTTAAACTAAACCTAACCCTAACCCTTACCCTAACCCTAACCCTAGGCCTAACCCGAACCCTAACCCTAAACCTAACTCTAACCCTAACCCTAACCCTAACCCTAACCCTTACACTAACTCTAACCGTAACCCTTACCCTAACCCTAACCCTAGTCCTAACACTAATCCTAACCCTAAACTTAACCCTAACCCTATACCTAACCCTTGCCCTTACCCTAAACATTACACTAATCCTAACACTAACCCTAACCCTAACCCTAACCGTAACACTTACCCTAAACATAACCCTATTCCTAATTCTTACCCTAACCCTAAACCTTACACTAAACCTTACCCTTTCCCTAACCCTAACCCTAACCCTAACCCTAACCCTTACCCTTACCCTTACCCTAACCCTAACCCTAACCCTAACACTTTCCATTTTCCTAACCCTAACCTTAACCCCAACCCTAAACCTAACCCTAACCCTAAACATAACCCTTACCCAAACCCTAACGCTAACCCTAACCCTAACACTTACCCTTATCCTAACCCTAACCCTAACTCTAACCCTAACCCTTAACCTAACCCTAACATTAACCCTAACCCCTAACCCTAACCCTTACACTTTCCCTTACCCTAACCCTAACCCTAACCCTTACCCTTACCCTAACCCTAACCCTAACCCTAACCCTTCCCCTAACCCTAACCCTAACCCTAACCCTAACCTCAAACTTAAACCTAACCCTAACCCTAACCATAACCCTAACCCTTACACTTACTCTAACACTAAGCCTAACCCTAACCCTAACCCTAACGCTAACACTTACCCTAACCCTAACCCTCACCCTAACCTTAACTCTAACATTTATCTTTACCCTAACCCTAACCTCAACCTTAACCCTAACCCTAACCCTAACCCTAACCCTAACCCTAACCCTAACCCTAACCCTAACCCTAACCCTAACCCTAACCCTAACCCTAACCCTTACCCTAACCATAACCCTAATCCTACCCCTAACCCTAACCCTCACCCTAACCTTAACTCTAACATTTATCCTTACCCTAACCCAAAGCCTAACCCTTACCCTAACCCTAACCCTAGCCCTAACCTCAAACTTAACCCTAACCCTAACCCTAACCCTAACCCTTACCCTTACTCTAAGCCTAAGCCTAACCCCTAACCCTAACCCTAACCCAAAACCTAACCCTAATCCTTACCCTTATCCTAAACCTAACCCTAACAATAACACTTAGCCTTACCCTAAACCTACCCTAATCCTAACCCTAACTCTAAACCTTACCCTTACCCTAAGCCTAACCCTAACCCTAAACTAAACCTAACCCTAACCCTAACCCTAACCCTTACCCTAACATAACCCTAACCCTTACTCTAACCCTAACCCTAAAACTAACCCTAACCCTAACACTAACCCTAACACTTACCCTAACCCTAACCCTAACCCTAACCTTAACCCTAACCCTAACCCTTGCTTTTACCCTAACCCTAACCCTAACCCTAACTCTAACCCTAACCCTAACCCTTACCCTAACCCTACACCTAACACTTACCCTAACCCTAACCCAAAACTCTAACTTAACCCTAAACCTAACCGTAACCCTAACCCTTACCATTACTCTAACACTAAGCCTAACCCTAACCCTAACCCTAATCCTAACCTTAAACCTAACCCTAACCCTGACCATAACCCTAACCATAACCCTAACCTAACCCTTACACTTACCCTAACCCTAACCCTAACCTTAACCCCAAACATAACCCTAAACCTAACCCTAACACTAACCCTAAACCTTACCCTATCCCTACCCCTACCCCTAACCCTAACCCTTACCCTTACCCTCACCCTAACCTTAACCCTAACCCTAACCCTTGCCTTTACCCTAACCCTAACCCTAACTCTAACCCTAACCCTAACCCTTACCCTAACCCTAAACCAAACACTTACCCTAACCCTAACCCTAAACTCTAACATAACCCTAAACCTAACCGTAACCCTAACCCTTACCCTTACTCTAACACTAAGCCTAACCCTAACCCTAACCCTAATCCTAACCTTAAACCTAACCCTAACCCTGATCTTAACCCTAACCATAACCCTAACCTAACCCTTACACTTACCCTAACCCTAACCCTAACCTTAACCCCAACCTTAACCCTAACCCTAACCCTAACACTAACCCTAACCCTTACCCTATCCCTACCCCTACCCCTAAACCTAACCCTTACCCTTACCCTCACCCTAACCTTAACCCTAACCCTAACCCTAACCATAACCTTAATTGTAACATTTTTCCTTACCCTAATCCTAACCCTAAACCTAACCCTAACCCTAAACCTAACCCTTACCCTTACCGTAACCCTAAACCTAACCCTAAACCTTACCCTTACCCTAACCATAACACTAACACTAACACTTACCCTTACCTAACCCTAACCCTAATCCTAACTCTTTCCCTAACCCTAAACCTAACCATAACCGTAACCCCTAACCCTAACCCTAACTCTTATCCTAACCCTTACCCTTACCCTTACCCTAACCCTAACCCTAACCTTAGTGCTAACCCTAACCCTAACCCTAACTCTTACCCTGACCCTGAGACTAACCCTAATTCTTACCCTATCCTAACCCAAACCCTTACCCTTCCCTAACCCTAACCCTAACCCTAACCCTAAACCTAAGACTAACCCTAACCCTAACACTAACCCTAACCCTAACACTTACCCTTATATAACCTACTCTAACCATAACCCTTACCCTAACCATAAACCTAACCCTAACCCTAAGACTAACCCTAACCCTAACCCTAACCCAAACCCTAACACTTACCCTTACATAACCTAACCCTAACCCTAACACTTACCCTAAACCTAACCCTTACCCTAACCCTAACCCTTACCCTTACCCTAACCCTATCCCTAAACATAACCCTAACCCTAACCCTAACCTTAACCCCTAACCCTAACCCTAACACTTACCCTTACCCTAACCCTAACCCCTAACCTTAATTCTAAACCTAACCCTTACCCTCATCCTAACCCTAACCCTAACCCTAACACTTTTCCTTACGCTAACACTAACCCCAACCCTACACCTTACCCTTACCCTAAAGCTAACCCTAACCCT
Source organism: Megascapheus bottae (assembly GCA_024803745.1). NCBI lineage: Eukaryota > Metazoa > Chordata > Mammalia > Rodentia > Geomyidae > Megascapheus > Megascapheus bottae. The sequence goes on from JANJXV010000291.1 coordinate 336,442, forward strand.
CACCCTATCCCTAACCCTAACCCTAACCTTAACCTATCCCTTACACTTACCTTAACCCTAACGCTAAACAAACCTCTAACCCTAACCCCTAACCCTAACCATAAACCTAACCCTAAACCTTACCCTTACACTAACCCTAACCCTAACCCTAACCCTAACCCTTTCTCTAACCCTAAACCAAAGCCTAATCCTTACCCTAACCCTAACCCTAACCCTAAACCTAACCCTATCCCTAAACCTAACCCCTAAACCTAACCCTAAACCTAACGCTAACCCTTACCCTTACCCTAACCATAACCCTAACCCTAACACTTACTCTTACCCTAACCTTAATCCTAAACCTTACTCTAAACCTAACCCAAACCCTAACACTAACCCTAACCCTAACCTTAACCCTTAACCTAACCCTAAACCTAACCGTAACCCGAACCCATACCCTTACTCTAACCCTAACCCTAACACTTAACCTTACCCGAACCCTAACCCCTAACCTTAACCGTAACCCTAACCCTTACCCTCATACTTACCCTAACCATAACCCTAACCCTAACACTGTCCGTTACCCTAACCCTAAACCTAACCCTAACCACTAAGCCTAAACCTAAACCTAACCCTTACCCCTAACCCTAACCCTAACCCTAACTCTAACCCTTACCCTAAACCTAACCCTAAACCTTACCCTAACCCTAACCCAAACCCTAACCCTAACCCTAACAATTACCCTTACCCTAACCCTAATCCTAAACCTTACCCTAAACCTAAACCAAACCCTAACACTAACCCTAACCCTAACCCTTAACCTAACAATAACCATAACCCGAACCTTAACCCTTATCCTTTCCCTAAACCTAACCCTAACCTTAATGCTAACCCTAACCCTAACCCTAACACTGACACTAACCCTTACCCTAACCCTAACTCCAACCCGAACCCTAAACCCTAAACCTAACCATAACCCTCACCCTAACCCTCACCCTTCTCCTAAACCTAACCCTAAACCTAATCCTTACCCTTACCCTAACCCTAACCCTAACCCTATCCCTAACCCCAACCCTAACCCTAACCCTAACACTTACCCTTATATAACCTAACCCTAAACCTTACCCTTACCCTAACCCTAACCCTAACCCTAAACCTAAACCTAACCCTAACCCTAACCCTTACCCTATCCCTAACCCCAACCCTAAACCTAACCCTAAACCTAACACTAACACTAACCCTTACCGTAACCCTAACCCTAATCCTAAATCTTTCCTTACCCTACCTAACCCTAACCCTTACCTTAAACCTAACCCTAACCCTAACCCTTACCCTTATCCTAACCCTAACCCTAACCCCAACCCTTACACTTACCCTCACCCTAACCCTAACCTTAGTGCTAACCCTAACCCTAACCCTAACTCTTACCTTAACCCTAAGACTAAACCAAATCCTTACCTTAACCCTAACCCTAACCCTAACCCTCACCCTTTCCCTAACCCTAACCCTAACCCTAACCCTAAGACAAACCCTAACCCTAACCCTAACCCCAACCCTAACACTTACCCTTATATAACCTAACCCCTAACCCTAACCCTATCACTTACACTTACCCTAACCCTAACCCCTAACCTTAACCCTAACCCTAACCCTTACCCTCATCCTAACCCTAACCCTAACCCTAACACTTTGCCTTACCCTAACCCTAACACTAAAACTTACCCTTACCCTAAACCTAACCCTAACACTTACCCTATCCCAAACCCTAACCCTAACCTTAACCCTAACCCTTACACTTACCTTAACCCTATCCATAAACCTAGCCCTAAAACTAACCCCTAACCCTAACCCTAAACCTAACCCTCACCGTTACCCTAACCCTAAACCTAACTCTAACCCTTACGCTTAACCCTAATCCTAACCCTAACCCTAACCCTTACCTTAAACCTAACCCTAAACCTAACCCTAACCCTAACCCTAAGCCCTAACCTTAACCTAACCTTAACCCTAACCCTTACCCTTACCCTAACCCTAACCCTAACCCTTACCCTAACACTTCTTCTTACCCTAACCCTAATCCGAACCCTAACTCTAAACCTAACCTAAACCCTAACACTAACCCTAACCCTAACAATAACCCTTATCCTAACCTAACGCTAACCTGAACCCATACCCTTACTCTAATCCTAACCCTAACACTTTCCCTTACCCGAACCCTAACCCCTAACCATAACCCTAAACGTAACCTTACCCTTACCCTAACTCTAAACATAACCCTAACCCTAACCCTTACCCCTAACCCTAACCCTAACCCTTACCCTAAACCTAACCCTAAGCATAAACCTAAACCTAACCCTATCCCTTACCCTAACCCCAAGGCTAACCCTAACCCTTACCCTAACACGAACCATAACCCTAAACCTAACTCTAACCCTAACACTTAACCCTAACCCTAACCTAATCCTAACCCTTACCCTTACCTTAACCCTAACCCTAACTCTAACCCTAACACTTACCCTTATCCTAACCCTAATCCTAAACCTAACCCAAAACCTAACCCTAACCCAAAACCTAACACTAACCCTAACCTTAACCCTAACCCTTAACCTAACCCTAACCCTAACCTTAACGCTTACCCTAACCCTAACCCTGACACTAACCCTAACCTTATCCTAACCCTAACCCTAACCCTAACCCTAACCCTGAAACTAACCCTAACCCTAAATCTAACCCTAACCCTTACCCTAACCCTAACCCAAACCTAACCCTAACCCTAAGTCTTACCCTTACCCTAACACTAACCCTAACCCTAAACCTTACCCTTACCCTAAACCTAACCCTAACCCTTACCCTAAACCTAAACCTAACCCTAACCCTAACATTTACCCTTACCCTAACCCTAACCCTAACCTAAAACTAACCCTAAACCTAACCCTAACCCTAACCCTAAAACTTACCCTAACCCTAACCCTTACCCTAACACTTACCCTTACCCTAACCCTAACCCTAACCCTAAACCTAACCCTAACATAACCCTAACCATAACCATAACATTAAACCTAACCCCTAACTCTAACCCTAACCTCACCCTAAACCTAACCTAAGCTAACCCTAACCCCCAACCCTAAACCTAACCCTAACCCTTACCCTTAATCTAACCCTAACCCTAAACCTAACAATAACCCTAAACCATACCCTAAACCGAAATCTAACCCTAACCCTTACACTTACCCTAACCCTAACCCTAAACCTAAACCTAACCCTTAGCCTTATCCTAACCCAAACCCTAAACCTAACCCTAAACCTAACCCTAACCCCTAACCCTAACTTTAACCCTAACCCTAACCCTTACCCTTACCCTAACCCTAACCCTAACCTTAATGCTACCCCTAACCCTAAACCTAACCCTTACCCTAACCCTAACCCTAACCCTAATCCTTACCCTAACCCTAACCCTAACCCTAACCCTTACTGTAACCCTAACTCTTACTCTAACTCTAAACCTAACCCTTAGCCTAACCCTAACCCTAACTCTAACCTTAACCCTAATCATAAACCTAAATCTTACCCTTACACAAACCCTAACTCTAACACTAACCCTATCCTTAACCCTAACCCTAAAACTAAGCCTTACCCTTACCCTAACCCTAACCCTAAACCTAACCCTAAACCTAACCCTAACCCTAACCCTAAACCTAACCCTAAACCTAACCCTAACCCCTAACCCTAACTTTAACCCTAACCCTAACCCTTACCCTTACCCTAACCCTAACCCTAACCTTAATGCTACCACTAACCCTAAACCTAACCCTTTCCCTAACCCTAACCCTAACCCTAATCCTTACCCTAACCCTAACCCTAACCCTAACACTAACCCTTACTGTAACCCTAACCCTTACTCTAACTCTAAACCTAACCCTTAGCCTAACCCTAACCCTAACTCTAACCTTAACCCTAACCATAAACCTTAATCTTACCCTTACACTAACCCTAACCCTAATACTAACCCTAACCTTAACCCTAACCCTAACTCTAAGCCTTAACCTTACCCTAACCCTAACCCTAAACCTAACCCTAAACCTAACCCTAACCCTAACCGTAAACCTAAACCTAACCCTAACCCTAACCCTAACCCTTACCCTTACTCTAACCTTAACCCTTACCCTAACCCTAACCCTTACCTTAAGCCCAACCCTAAACCTAACCCTAACACTTACACTTACCCTAACCCTAACCATAAACCTAGACCTAACCCTAACCCTAACCCAAAACCTTACCCTTACCCTAAACCTAATCCTAAACCTTACCATATCCCTAACCCTAAACCTAAACCTAACCCTTACAGTTAACTTAACCCTAACCCTAAACCTAACCATAACCCGAATCCATAACCCTAACACTAACCCTACATCTAACCCTAACTCCTAACCCTAACCTTAACACTAAACCTTACCCATCCCTAACCCTAACCCTAACCCTAACCCTTAGCCTAACCCTAAAACTACCCCAAAACCTAACCTTATCCCTTACCCTTACCCTAACCCTAATCCTAACCTTAACCCTAACCCTAACCCTAACCCTAACCCTAACCCTTACCCTTAACCTTACCCTAAACCTCAGCCTAACCTTAACCCTAGCCCTAACTATAACCTTTGCCCTAAACCTTACCCTTACCATAACCCCAACCCTAACCATAACCATAACCTTAACCCTAACCCTAACCCTAAACCTAACCCTTACCCTTACCCTAACCCTACCCTAAACCTACCCCTAACCCTAAACCTACACCTAACCCTTACCTTACTCTAAACCTAACCCTAAACCTAACCCTAACCCTCACCCATATCCTAACCCAACCCTAACCCTAACCTTTACCCTAACGCTAACCCTAAACCTAAAACTAACCCTAACCTCTAACTCTAACCCTAACCCTAACCCTTACCCTTACCCTAAACCTACCCTAACCCTAATATTTACCCTTACCCTAACCTAACCCTAACCCTAACCCCTAACCCTAACACTTACCCTTATCCTAACCCTAACCCTAACCCTAACCCTAAACCTAACCCTAACATAACACTAACCGTAATCTTATCTCTAACCCCTACCCCTAACCCTAACCCTAACCCTAACCCTTACCCTTACCCTATCCCTAACCCTAACCTTAATGCTAACCCTAACCCTAACACTAACCCTTACCCTAACACTAACCCGAAACCTAATCCTTACCCCAACTCTAATCCAAACGCTAACTCTAACCCTTACACTTTCCTAAACCTAACCCTAACCCTAACCCTTACCCCTACCCTAATCCTAACCCTAACCCTATCTCTGACCCTAACCTTTACCCTAAACCTAACCCTAACCCGAGCCCTAACCCCTAACCCTAATCCTAACCCTAACCCTAATCCTAACCCTTCCCCAAACCCTAACCCCAACCCTAACCCTTATCTTTACCCTAACCCTAACCCTAACCATAAACCTAACCCTAACCCTTACCCTAACCCTAACCCTTACCATAACCCTAACCCTAACCCTAAACTTAACCCTAACCCTTACCCTTATCCTAACCCTAACCCAAACCATTACCCTAACCATAACCCCAACTCCTAACGCTAACCCTAAACCTAACACTCACCCTAAGCATAACCCTAACCCTAACCCTAACCCTAACCCTTAACCTAACCCTAACCCTAACCCTAAACCTTTCCCTTACCCTAAACCTAAGCCTAACCCTAATCTAACACTTACCATTACCCTAACCCTAACCCTGATACTAACCCCAACCTTACCCTAACCCTAACCCTAACCCTAACCCTGAAACTAACCCTAACCCTAAATCTAACCCTTACCCTTACCCTAACCATAACCCAAACCTAACCCTAACCCTAACCCTTACCATTACCCTAACACTAACCCTAACCCTAACCCTTACCATTACCCTAACACTAACCCTAACCCTAACCCTAAACCTTACCCTTACCCTAAACCTAACACTAACCCTAACCCTAAACCTAACCCTAACCCTAACCCTAATCCTTACCCTTATCCTAACCCTAACCCTCACCCTAACCCTATCACTTACCCTTATCCTAACCCCAACCCTAACCCTAACCTTAACGCTAACCACTAACCCTAAACCTAACCCTTACCCTTACCCTATCCCTAACCCTAAACTTAATGCTAACCCTAACCCTAACCCTAAACCTAACCCTAACACTAACCCTAAACTCTAACCCTAACACTTACCCTTACCCTAACCCTAACACCTAACCTTAACCCTAACGCTAACCCTTACCCTCATCCGAACCCTAACCCTAACCCTAAACCTAACACTTACCCTTACCCTAACCCTAAACTTAGCCCTAACACTAACCCCTAACCCTAACCCTAAACCTAAACCTTACCCTTACCCTAACCCTAAACATAACCCTAACCCTTACCCCTAACCCTAACCCTAACCCTAACCCTTACCCTAAACCCATCCGTAAACCTAAACCTAACCCTAACCCTAACCATTACCCTAACCCTAACGCTAACCCTAACCCTTACCCTACCACTAACGGTAACCCTTAACCTAACCCTAAACCTAACCCCTAACCCTAACACTAACCCTAATCCTAACCATTGCCCTTACCCTAACCATAACCCTAACACTTAACCTTACCCTAACCCTAATCCTAACCCTAACCCTAACCCTAACACTAACCCTAATCCTAACCATTGCCCTTACCCTAACCATAACCCTAACACTTAACCTTACCCTAACCCTAATCCTAACCCTAACCCTAACCCTAACCCAAACCCTAACACTAACCCTAATCCTAACCCTAACCCTAACCCTTAACCTAACCCTAACCCTAACCCTAACCCTTCCCCTTACCCTATACCTAAACCTAACCCTAACCCTAACACTTACCCCTACCCTAAACATAACCCTAACCCTAACCCTGACCCTAACCCTTACCCTAACCTAAACCCTAAACCGAACCCTAAACCGTAACCATAACCCAACCCTCACCCTATCCCTAACCCTTCCCCTAAATCTGACCCGAACCCTAAACCTTACTCTAACCCTAACCCTAACCCTAACCCCTAACTCTAACCCTAACCATCACCCTAACCCTTAGCCTTACCCTAACCCTAACCCTAACCCTAAACCTAACCCTAACCCTAAGCCTAAGCCTAATCCTAACCCAAACCTATCCCTAATCCTATCCCTAACCTAACCCTAACGCTAACCCCAACCCTAACACCTAAACCTAAACCTAACCGTAACTGTAACCCTAACCATTACCCTTATCCTAAACCTAACCCTAACCCTAACCTAACACTTACCCTTAACCTACCCTAACCCTAACCCTAAACCTAAACCTAAACCTAACCCTAACACTAACCCTAACCTTAACTCAAACACCTAACCCTAACCCTAACCCTTACCCTTTCCCTTTCCTAAACCTAACCTTAATGCTAACCCTAACCCTAACCCTAACCCTTACCATAACACTAACCCGAAACCTAATCCTTACCAGAACCCTAAACCAAACCCCAACCCTAACCCTTACCCTTTCCCTAAACCTAACCCTAACTCTAACTCTTACCCGTACCCTAAAACTAACCCGAACCCTAACCCTGACCCTCACACTTACCCTAACCCTAACCCGAAACCTAAACCAAAACCTAACCCTCACCCTAACCCTAACCCTAAACCTTCCCCTAACCCTAATCCTTACCCTTACCCGAACCCTAACCATAACCTTAACCCCAACCCTAAACATAACCCTAACCCTTAACCTTACCCTAACCCTAACAGTAAACCCTAACCCTAACACTAAACCTAACCCTAAACCTTACCCTAACCCTAACCCTAACCCTTACCCTAAACCTAACCCTAACCCTAACCATAACCTTAACCCTAAACCTTACACTTACCCTAACCCTAACCCTAACCCTAACCCTAAATCAAACCCTAACCCTAACCCTTACCCTTACCCTAACCCTAACCCTAAACCTAACCCTAATCCTAACCCTAACACTAACCCTTACCCTAACCCTAACCCTAAACCTAACCCTAAATCTTACCCTTACCCTACCTAACCCTAACCCTTACCCTAACCGTAACCCTAACTCTAACTCTAACCCTAACCCTTACCTTAACCCTAACCCTAACCATAACCCTAACCGTAAAGCCTAACCTTACCCTAACCCTAACTCTAACCCTAACCTTAACTCTAACACCTAACCCTAACCCTAACCCTTACCCTTTCCCTAAACCTAACCCTAACCCTAACTCTTACCAGTACCCTAAAACTAACCCTAACCCTAACCCTGACCCTCACCCTTACCCTAACCCTAACCCGAAACCTAAACCCAAACCCTAACCCTCACCCTAACCCTAACCCTAAACCTTCCCCTAACCCTAACCCTTACCCTTACCCTAACCCTAACCCTAAACCTAACCCTAATCCTAACCCTAACACTAACCCTTACCCTAACCCTAACCCTAAACCTAACCCTAAATCTTACCCTTACCCTACCTAACCCTAACCCTTACCCTAACCGTAACCCTAACTCTAACTCGAACTCTTACCCTTAACTTAACCCTAACCCTAACCATAACCCTAACCGTAAACCCTAACCGTACCCTAACCCTAACTCTAACCCTAACCCTAAACCTACCCCGTTACCCTAACCCTAAACCTAACCTTAATGCTAACCCTAACCCTAACCCTAACCGTTATCCTAACACTAACCCTAACCCTAAACCTTACCCTAACCCTCACCCTATCCCTAACACTTACCTTTCCCAAACCCTTGCCCTAACCCTAATTCTTACCCTAATCCTAATCCTAACCCTTATCCTAACTTAACCCTAACTCTAACCTTAACCCTACCCGAACCCTTACCCTTACACTAACCCTAACCCTAACCCTAACCCTTACCCTAACCCTAAAACTTACCCTAACCCTTACTCTACCCCTACCCCTAACCCTTAGCCTAACCCTAACCCTAACTCTAAACTTAACCCTAACCCTAACCCTAACCCTAACACTTACTCTTACACTAACACTAACCCTAACCTTAACCCTAACCCTAAACCTAACACTAACCCTCACTCTATCCCTAAACCTAACCCTACCCCTACCCCTTACCCTTACCCCAACCCTAACCCTAACCTTAATGCTAACCCTAACCCTAACCCTAAACCTTACGCTAACCCTAACCCTAACACTAACCCGAAACTTACCCTAACCCTAACCCTAAATCTTACCCTAACCCTAACCCTAATCCTAACCCTAACCCTAACCCTTACCCTTACCCTAACCCTAACCCCAAACCCAACCCTAACCCTAACCCTAAACCAAACCCTAACCCTTACCCTTTCCCTAACACTAAACCTAACCTTAAACCTTACCCTAACCCTAACCCTAACCCTAACCTTAACACTATCCCTAATCCTAACTCTAACCCTAACCCTTACCCTTACCCTAACCCTAACCCTAAACCTAATGCTAACCCAACCCTAACCCTAACACTTACCCTTACCCTAACCCTAACCCTAACCCTAAACCTAACCCTTAACCTTTCCCTTACCCTAACCCTAACCCTAACCCTAATCCTTACCCTAACCCTAAACCTAACCCTTACCCTTTCCCTAACACTAACCCAACCCTAAGCTTACCCTTACCCTAACCCTAACCCTTACCCTAACCCAAACCCTAACCCTAAACATAATAATAACCCTTACCCTTACCCTACTCCAACCCTAACCCTAACCCTAACCCTAAAACTAAGCCTAACCCTAACCCTAACCATTACCCTTACCCTAACCCTAACCCCAAACCTACCTCTAACCCTAACCCTAACCCTAATCCTTACCCTAACGCTAACCCTAACCCTAATCTTTACCCTAACCCTAACCCTAAAACTAACCCGTAACCCTAACCCTAACTCTAACCCTAACCCTTACCCTTACCCTAAACCTAAATCTAACCCTAACACTTACCCTTACCCTACCCCTAAGACTAACCCTAACCCTAACACTTACCCTTACCCTAACCCTAACCCTGACCCTAACCCTAACCTTGCCCTAACCCTAACGTTAACCCTAACACCTAAATCTAACCCTAACCCAAACCGTAACCCTTGCCGTTACCCTAACCATAAACCTAACTCTAAACCTAACCCTAACCCTAACCCTAATCCTATACCTTACCCGAACCCTAACCCTAAACCTAACCCTAACCCTAACCCTAACCCTTACCCTTATCCTAACCCTAACCCTCACCCTAACCCTATCACTTACCCTTATCATAACCCCAACCCTAACCCTAACCTTAACGCTAACCACTAACCCTAAACCTAACCCTTACCCTTACCCTATCCCTAACCCTAAACTTAATGCTAACACTAACCCTAACCCTAAACCTAACCCTAACACTAACCCTAACCTCTAACCTTAACACTTACCCTTTCCCTAACCCTAACACCTAACCTTAACCCTAACGCTAACCCTTACGCTCATCCGAACCCTAACCCTAACCCTAAACCTAACACTTACCCCTACCCTAACCCTAAACTTAGCCCTAACACTAACCCCTAACCCTAACCGTAACCCTAACCCTAACACTTACCCTTATCTAAACTTAACCCTAACCCTAACCATTACCCTAACCATAAACCTAACCCTAACCATAAAACCTAACCCTAACCCTAACACTAACTCTAACCCTTACCCTTACCTTAAACTAACCCTAACCCTAACCCTTGCTCTAACCCTACCCCTAACCAGTACCCTAACCCTAACCCTTACCCTTACCCTAACCCTAATCCTAAACCTAAACCTAACCCTACCCCTACCCCTAACCCTAAACCTAAACCTCACCGTTACCCTAACCCTAAACCTAACTCTAACCCTTACCCCTAACCCTAACCCTAACCCTAACCCTTACACTAAACCTAGCCCTAAACCTAATCCTAACCCTAACCCTAACCCTTACTCTAACCCTAACCCTTACTATAACCCTTACCCTAACCCTAATCCTAACCCTAACCCTAACCCTAACCCAAACCCTAACACTAACCCTAATCCTAAGCCTAAACCTAACCCTTAACCTAACCCTAACACTAACCATAACCCTTCCCCTTACCCTATCCCTAAACCTAACCTTAATGCTAAACCTAACCCTAACCCTAGCCCTAACCCTTTCCCTAAACCTAACCCTAACCCTAACACTTACCGCTACCCTGAACATAACCATAACCCTAACCCTGACCCTAACCCTTACCCTAACCCTAACCCTAACCCGAACCCTAAACCGTAACCGTAACCCAACCCTCACCCTATCCCTAACCCTTCCCCTAACCCTCACCCTAAACCTAAACCTTACCCTTACCCTAACCCTAACCCTAACCTTACCCTTACCCTAATCCTAACCCTAACCTTAACCCCAACCCTAAACCTAACCCTAACCTTTACCCTTACCCTAAAACTAACGCTTACCCTATCCCTAACCCTAACCCAAACCTAAACCTAAAACTAACCCTAAACATTACCCTTTCCCTAACCGTTACCCTAAACCTTACCCTAACCCTAACCCTAACATTAACCCTTACCGTAACCCTAACCCTAACCCTAAATCGTACCCTTACCCTACCTAACCCTAACCCTTACCCTAAACCTAACCCTAACCCTAACCCTTACCCTTAACTTAACCCTAAACCTAACCCTAACTCTAACCGTAAACCTTACCCTTACCCTAACCCTAACTCTAACCCTAACCCTAACCCTAACATTACCCCTACCCCTACCCCTAACCCTAACCCTAACCCTTACCCTAACCCTAAACCTAACACTAACCCTAATCCTAACCCTTACCCTAAACCTAACCTAACCCTAACCCTAACCCTTACCCTAACCCTAACCCTAACCTTAGTGCTAACCCTAACCCTAACCCTAACACTTACCCTAACCCTAAGACTAACCCTAATCCTTACCCTAACCCTAAACCTAACCCTTACCCTTTCCCTAAACCTAACCCTAACCCTAACCCTAAGACTAAGCCTAACCCTAACCGTAACCCTAACCCTAACAGTTACCCTTATCTAAACCTAACCCTAACCCTAACCATTACCCTAACCATAAACCTAACCCTAACCATAAAACCTAACCCTAACCCTAACACTAACTCTAACCCTTACCCTTACCTTAAACTAACCCTAACCCTAACCCTTACCCTAATCCTACCCCTAACCCTTACCCTAACCCTAACCCTTACCCTTACCCTAACCCTAACCCTAAACCTAAACCTAACCCTACCCCTACCCCTAACCCTAAACCTAAACCTCACCGTTACCCTAACCCTAAACCTAACTCTAACCCTTACCCCTAACCCTAACCCTAACCCTAACCCTTACCCTAAACCTAGCCCTAAACCTAATACTAACCCTAACCCTAACCCTTACTCTAACCCTAACCCTTACTATAACCCTTACCCTAACCCTAATCCTAACCCTAAACCTAACCCTAACCCTAACCCCTAACCCTAACCCTAACCCTAACCATTACCCTTACCCTAACCCTAACCCTAACACTTACCCTAACCCTAACCCTAACCCTAAACCTAACACTAACCCTTACCCTAACCCTAACCGTAACGCTAAACCTAACCCTAATCCTAACCCTAACCATAACCCTTACCCTAAACCTAACCCTACCCCTAACACTTACCCTAACCCTAACCCTAACCCTAACCCTTACCCTTACCCTAATCCTAAACCTATCCCTAACCCTAAACCAAACCCTAACCCTTACACTAACCCTAACCCCAAATCCAACCCTTACCCTTATCCTAACCCTAACCTAACCTTAACGCTAACCCTCACACTAAACCTAACTCTTACTCTAACACTAAGACTAACCTTATTCCTTACCCTAACCCTAACCCTAACCCTTACCATTTCCCTAACCCTAACCCTAACCCTAACCCTAAGACTAACCCTAACCCTAACCCTAAACCTAACCCTAACACTTACCCTTATCTAAACAAACCCTAACCATAACCCTTACCATAACCTTAACCTAACCCTAACCCTAACCCTAACCCTAACTCTAACCCTTACCCTTACCCTAACCCTAACCCTAACCCTCCCCCAACCCTAAACCTAACCCAAACGCTTACCTTTACCCTAACCCTAACCTTAACCTTAACCTCAACCCTAAACATAACCCTATACCTTACCCTTACCCTAACCCTAACCCTAACCCTAAATCTAACCCTTACCCTAACCCTAACCCTAACAATAACCCTAACCTTAACCCTAACCCTTATCCTTACCCTAACCCTAAACCTAACCCTAACCCTAAACCTAACCCTAACCCTAACCCTAACCCTTACCCTTACCATAACCCTAACCCCAAACCTAACCATAACCCTAACCCTAACAATAACCCTTACCCTAACCCTATCCCTAAACCTAACCCTAAATCTTACCCTAACCCTACCTAACCCTAACCCTTACCCTAACGCTAACCCTAACCCTAACCCTTACCCTTACCTTAACCCTAACCCTAACCCTAACCGTAAACCTTACCCTTACACTAACCCTAACTCTAACCGTAATCCTAAACCTACCCCTACCCCTAAGCCTAACCCTAAACCTTAACCTTACCCTAACCATAACCCTAATTTAACCCTAACCCTAACCCTAACCCTAACCCTTACCCTTACCCTAACCCTAAACCTCACCCTAACCCTAACCTTAAACCTAACACTTACCCTAACCCTAACCCTAAACCCAAACCTTACCCTTACCCTAACCCTAACCCTGACCCTAACCTTAACCTTACCCTAACACTAACCCTAACCCTAAACCTTACCCTAACCCTAACAGTAACCCTAACCCTTACCCTATCCCTAACCCTAACCTTTGGCCTAACCCTAACCCTAACCCTAAACTTAACCCTAACTCTAACCCTTACCCTTACCCTAACCCTAACCCTAACCCTAAACCTAACCCTTACCCTAACCCTAACCCTAACCCTTACCCTAACCCTAATCCTAACACTTACCCTAACCTTAACCCTTACCCTTATCCTAACCCTAACCCTAAACCTAATCCTAACCTAACCCTATCCCTAACCCCTAACCCTAACCCTAGCTCTTACTCTTACACTAACCCTAAACCCAACCTTAATGCTAACCCTAACCTAACCCTAATCCTTACCCTAACCCTAACCCTAACACTAATCCTTACCCCAACCCTAACCCTAACCCTTACACTAACCCTATACCTAACACTAACCCTAACCATTACCCTTACCCTAACCCTAACACTAACAGTAACCCTTACCCCAACCTTAACCCTAACCCTTACCCTAACTCTAACCCTAACCCTTACCCTAACCCTAACCATAACCCTTACCCTAACCCTAACCCTAACCTTAACCCTTACCCTAACCCTAATCATAACACTTACCCTAACCCTAACCCTTACCCTTACCCTAACCCTAACCCTAAACCTAATCCTAACCCTAACCCTATCCCTAACCCCTAACCCTAACCCTAGCTCTTACCCTTACACTAACCCTAAACCTAACCTTAATGCTAATCCTAACCTAACCCTAACCCTTACCCTAACCCTAACCCTAAACCTAACCCTTACCCTAAGCCTAACCCTAACCCTAACCCTTACCCAAACCCTACCACTAACCCTTACCCTAGCCCTAAACCTTACCCTTACCCTAACCCTAAGGCTAACCCTAACCCTAACCCCTAAACCTAACCTAAACCCTAACCCTAACCCTCACCGTTACCCTAAACCTAAACCTAACCTTAATGCTAACCCTAACCCTAACCCTTATCCTAACTCTAACCCTAACCCTAAACCTTACCCTAACCCTCACCCTAACCCTAACAGTTACCCTTTCTCCAAACCCTTGCCCTAACCCTAACTCTTACCTTAATCCTAACCCTAACCCTTACCCTAATCCAAACCATAACCCTAACCATAATAATAACCCTTACCCTTACCCTACTCCAACCCTAACCCTACCCCTAACCCTAAAACTAACCCTAACCCTAAACCTAACCCTTACCCTTACCCTAACCCTAACCCCAAACCTACCTCTTACCCTAACCCTAAACCTAATCCTTACCCTAACGCTAACCCTAACCCTAAACCTAACCTTTACCCTAACCCTAACCCTAAAACTAACCCGTAACCCTAACCCTAACTCTAAACCTAACCCTTACCCTTACCCTAACCCTAAATCTAACCCTAACACTTATCCTTACCCTAACCCTAACCCTAACCCTATCCTAAACCTAACCCTAACCCTAACCCTAACCCTAACCCTAACCCTAACCCTAACCCTTAACCTAAACCTAACCCTAACCCTTACCCTTACCCTACCCCTAAGCCTAACCCTAACCCTAACCCTGACCCTAACCCTAACCTTGCCCTAACCCTAACGTTAACCCTAACACCTAAATCTAACCCTAACCCAAACCATAACCCTTGCCGTTACCCTAACCCTAACTCTAAACCTAACCCTAACCCTAACCCTAATCCTATACCTTACCCGAAACCTAACCCTAAACCTAACCCTAACCCTAACCCTATCCCTTACCCTTATCCTAACCCTAACCCTCACCCTAACCCTATCACTTACCCTTATCCTAACCCCAACCCTAACCCTAACCTCAACGCTAACCACTAACCCTAACCCTAACCCTTACCCCTACCCTATCCCTAACCCTAAACTTAATGCTAACCCTAAACCTAACAATAAACCTAACCCTAACACTAACCCTAACCCCTAAGCCTAACACTTACCCTTATCCTAACCCTAACACCTAACCTTAACCCTAACGCTAACCCTTACCCTCATCCGAACCCTAACCCTAACCCTAAACCTAACACTTACCCTAACACTAACCCTAAACCCAAATCTTACCCTTACCCTAACCCTAACCCTGTCCCTAACCCTAACCTTACCCTAACACTAACCCTAACCCTAACCCTTACCCTTACCCTAACAGTAACCCTAACCCTTACCCTACCCCTAACCCTAACCCTAACGCTAACCCTAACCCTTACCCTAACCCTAACCCTAACCCTTACCCTAACCCTAATCCTAACACTTACCCTAACCCTAACCCTTACCCTTACCCTAACACTAACCCTAAACCTAATCCTAACCCTAACCCTATCCCTATCCCCTAACCCTAACCCTAGCTCTTACTCTTACACTAACCCTAAACTTAACCTTAATGCTAACCCTAACCTAACCCTAATCCTTACCCTAACCCTAACCCTAACCCTAACCCTTACCCCAACCCTAACCCTAACCCTTACCCTAACACTAAACCTAACACTAATCCTAACCATTACCCTTACCCTAACCCTAACCCTAACTCTAACCCTTACCCCAACCCTAACACTAACCCTTACCCTAACAATAACCCTAACACTTACCCTAACCCTAACCCTAACCCTTACCCTAACCCTAACCCTAACCTTAACCCTTACCCTAACCC
Organism: Megascapheus bottae; assembly: GCA_024803745.1. Classification (NCBI taxonomy): domain Eukaryota; kingdom Metazoa; phylum Chordata; class Mammalia; order Rodentia; family Geomyidae; genus Megascapheus; species Megascapheus bottae. Next base: position 352,962 of record JANJXV010000291.1, read on the forward strand.
TAATCCTAACACTTACCCTAACCCTAACCCTTACCTTTACCCTAACCCTAACCCTAAACCTAATCCTAACCCTAACCCTATCCCTAACCCCTAACCCTAACCCTAGCTCTTACCCTTACACTAACCCTAACCCTAACCTTAATGCTAACCCTAACCTAACCCTAACCCTTACCCTAACCCTAACACTAACCCTATTCCTTACCCTAATCCTAACCCTAACCCTAAACCTAACCCTTACCCTAAGCCTAACCCTAACCCTAACCCTAACCCAAACCCTACCCCTAACCCTTACCCTAGCCCTAAACCTTACCCTTAACCTAACCCTAACCCTAACCCTAAGACTAACCCTAACCCTAACCCCTAAACCTAACCTAAACCCTAACCCTAACCCTCACCGTTACCCTAACCCTAAACCTAACCTTAATGCTAACCCTAACCCTAACCCTAACCCTTATCCTAACCCTAACCCTAACCCTAAACTTTACCGTAACCCTCACCCTAACCCTAACACTTACCCTTTCCCCAAACCCTTGCCCTGACCTTAACTCTTACCTTAATCCTAAACCTAACCCTTACCCTAATCCAAACCCTAACCCTAACCATAATAATAACCCTTACCCTTACCCTACTCCAACCCTAACCCTAACCCTAACCCTAAAACTAAGGCTAAGCCTAACCCTAACCCTTACCCTTACCCTAACCCTAACCCCAAACCTACCTCTTACCCTAACCCTAACCCTAATCCTTACCCTAACGCTAACCCTAACCCTAACCCTAAGCTTTACCCTAAACCTAACCCTAAAACAAACCCGTAACCCTAACCCTAACTCTAACCCTTACCCTTACCCTAACCGTAAATCTAACCCTAACACTTATCCTTACCCTAACCCTAACCCTAACCCTATCCTAACCCTAACCCTAACCCTAACCCTAACACTTACTCTAACCCTAACCCTAACCCTAACCCTTACCCTAAACCTAACCCTAAACCTTACCCTTACCCTCCCCCTAAGCCTAACCCTAACCCTAACACTTACCCTTACCCTAACCCTAACCCTGACCCTAACCCTAACCTTACCCTAACCCTAACGTTAACCCTAACACCTAAATCTAACCCTAACCCAAACCATAACCCTTGCCATTACCCTAACCCTAACCCTAACTCTAAACCTAACCCTAACCCTAACCCTAATCCTATACCTTACCCGAAACCTAACTCTAAACCTAACCCTAACCCTAACCCTATCCCTTACCCTTATCCTAACCCTAACCCTCACCCTAACCCTATCACTTACCCTTATCCTAACCCCAACCCTAACCCTAACCTCAATGCTAACCACTAACCCTAACCCTAACCCTTACCCCTACCCTATCCCTAACCCTAAACTTAATGCTAACCCTAACCCTAACCCTAAACCTAACCCTAACACTAACCCTAACCCCTAACCCTAACACTTACCCTTACCCTAACCCTAACACCTAACCTTAACCCTAACGCTAACCCTTACCCTCATCCGAACCCTAACCCTACCCCTAACCCTAACCCTAACGCTAACCCTAACCCTTACCCTAACCCTAACACTAACCCCTAACCCTAACCCTAAACCTAAACCTTACCCTTAACCTAACCCTAAACATAACCCTAACCCTTACCCCTAACCCTAACCCTAACCCTAACCTTTACCCTAAACCTATCCCTAAACCTAAACCTAACCCTAACCCTAACCCTTACCCTAACCCTAACGCTAACCCTAACCCTTACCCTACCACGAACGGTAACCCTTAACCTAACCGTAAACCTAACCCATAACCCTAACACTAACCCTAATCCTAACCATTGCCCTTACCCTAACCCTAACCCTAACACTTAACCTTACCCTAACCCTAATCCTAACCCTAACCCTAAACCTAACCCAAACCCTAACACTAACCCTAATCCTAATCCTAACCCTAACCCTTAACCTAACCCTAACACTAACCCTAACCCTTACCCTTACCCTATCCCTAAACCTAACCTTAATGCTAACCCTAACCCTAACCCTAACCCTTTCCCTAAACCTAACCCTAACCCTAACACTTACCCCTACCCTAAACATAACCCTAACCCTAACCCTGACCCTAACCCTTACCCTAAACCTAACCCTAACCTTAACCCCAACCCTAAACCTAACCCTAACGTTTACCCTTACCCTAACACGTACGCTTACCCTATCCCTAACCCTAACCCAAACCTAAACCTAAAACTAACCCTAACCATTACCCTTTCCCTAACCGTTACCCTAAACCTAACCCTAACCCTAACCCAAACATTAACCCTTACCGTAATCCTAACCCTAACCCAAAATCTTACCCTTACCCTACCTAACCCTAACCCTTACCCTAAACCTAACCCTAACCCTAACCCTTACCCTTAACTTAACCCTAAACCTAACCCTAACTCTAACCGTAAACCTTACCCTTACCCTAAACCTAACTCTAACCCTAACCCTAACCCTAACATTACCCCTACCCCTAACCCTAACCCTAACCCTAACCCTTACCCTAACCCTAAACCTAACCCTAACCCTAACCCTAACCCTTACCCTAAACCTAACCTAACCCTAACCCTAACCCTTACCCTAATCGTTACCCTAAACCTAACCCTAACCCCAACCCTTACCCTTACCCTAACCCTAACCCTAACCTTAGTGCTAACCCTAACCCTAACCCCAACACTTACCCTAACCCTAAGACTAACCCTAATCCTTACCCTAACCCTAACCCTTACCCTTTCCCTAACCTAACCCTAACCCTAACCCTAACCCTAACCCTAACCCTTATTCTTACCCTAACCCTAAACCTAACCCTAACACTTACCCTAACCCTAACCCTAACCCTAACCCTAGGACTAAGCCTAACCCTAACTGAAACCCTAACCCTAACACTTACCCTTATCTAAACCTAACCCTATCCCTAACCATTACCCTAACCATAAACCTAACCCTAACCATAAACCCTAACCCTAACCCTAACCCTAACTCTAACCCTTACCCTTACCTTAAACTAACCCTAACCCTAACCCTTACCCTAACCCTACCCCTAACCCTTACCCTAACCCTAACCCTTTCCCTTACCCTAACCCTAACCCTAAACCTAACCCTAACCCTACCCCTAACCCTAACCCTAAACCTAAACCTCACCGTTACCCTAACCCTAAACCTAACTCTAACCCTTACCTCTAACCCTAACCCTAACCCTAACCCTTACCCTAAACCTAGCCCTAAACCTAATCCTAACCCTAACCCTAACCCTTACTCTAACCCTAACACTAAGTCTAACCCTTTCCCTAACCCTAACCCTAACCCTAAACCTAACCCTAACCCTAACCACTAACCCTAACCCTAACCCTAACCCTTACCCTTACCCTAACCCTAAACCGAACCCTCACACTTACCCTAACCCTAACCCTAACCCTAAACCTAACCCTAACCCTTACCCTAACCCTAACCGTAACGCTAAACCTAACCCTAATCCTAACCCTAACCATAACCCTTACCCTAACCCTAACCCTACCCCTAACACTTACCCTAACCCTAACCCTAACCCTAACCCTTACCCTTACCCTAACCCTAACCCTAACCCTAACCCTAAACCAAACCCTAACCCTTACACTAACCCTAACCCCAAACCCAACCCTTACCCTTATCCTAACCCTAACCCTAACCTTAACGCTAACCCTCACACTAACCCTAACTCTTACCCTAACGCTAAGACTAACCTTATTCCTTACCCTAACCCTAACCCCCACCCTTACCCTTTCCCTAACCCTAACCCTAACCCTAAGACTAACCCTAACCCTAACCCTAAACCTAACCCTAACACTTACCCTTTTCTAAACTTAACCCTAACCATAACCCTTACCATAACCTTAACCTAACCCTAACCCTAAACCTAACAATAACTCTAACCCTTACCCTTACCCTAACCCTAACCCTAACCCTACCCCAACCCTAAACCTAACCCTAACCCTTACCTTTACCCTAACCCTAACCTTAACCTTAACCCCAACCCTAAACATAACCCTAAACCTTACCCTTACCCTAACCCTAACTCTAACCCTTACCCTTACCCCAACTCTAACCCTAACCCTAACCCTTACTCTAACCCTAACCCTAACCCTAACCCTTACCCTAACCCTATTCCTAACACTTACCATAACCCTAACCCTTACCCTTACCCTAACCCTAACCCTAAACCTAATCCTAACCCTAACCCTATCCCTAACGCCTAACCCTAACCCTAGCTCTTACCCTTACACTAACCCTAAACCTAACCTTAATGCTAACCCTAAACTAACCCAAATCCTTACCCTAAACCTAACCCTAACCCTTACCCCAACCCTAACCCTAACCCTTACCCTAACCCTAAACCTAACACTAACCCTAACCATTACCCATACCCTAACCCTAACCCTAACCCTAACCCTTACCCCAACCCTAACCCTAACCCTTACCCTAACTCTAACCCTAACCCTTACCCTAACCCTAAACCTAACCCTAACCCTTACCCTTATCGTTACCCTAAACCTAACCCTAACCCCAACCTTTACCCTTACCCTAACCCTAACCCTAACCTTAGTGCTAACCCTAACCCTAACCCTTACCCTTACCGTAAACCTAACCCTAACCCTAACCCTAACCCTAACCCTTACCCTAACCCTATTCCTAACACTTACCCTAACCCTAACCCTTACCCTTACCCTAACCCTAACCCTAAACCTAATCCTAACCCTAACCCTATCCCTAACGCCTAACCCTAACCCTAGCTCTTACCCTTACACTAACCCTAAACCTAACCTTAATGCTAACCCTAACCTAACCCAAATCCTTACCCTAAACCTAACCCTAACCCTTACCCCAACCCTAACCCTAACCCTTACCCTAACCCTAAACCTAACACTAACCCTAACCATTACCCATACCCTAACCCTAACCCTAACCCTAACCCTTACCCCAACCCTAACCCTAACCCTTACCCTAACTCTAACCCTAACCCTTACCCTAACCCTAAACCTAACCCTAACCCTTACCCTTATCGTTACCCTAAACCTAACCCTAACCCCAACCTTTACCCTTACCCTAACCCTAACCCTAACCTTAGTGCTAACCCTAACCCTAACCCTAACACTTACCCTAACCCTAAGACTAACCCTAATCCTTACCCTAACCCTAACCCTAACCCTTACCCTTTCCCTAACCTAACCCTAACCCTAACCCTAAGACTAAGCCTAACCCTAACTGTAACCCTAACCCTAACACTTACCCTTATCTAAACCTAACCCTAACCCTAACCATTACCCTAACCATAAACCTAACCCTAACCATAAACCCTAACCCTAATCCTAACCCTAACTCTAACCCTTACCCTTACCTTAAACTAACCCTAAACCTAACCCTTAACCTAACCCTACCCCTAACCCTTACCCTAACCCTAGCCCTTACCCTTACCCTAACCCTAACCCTAAACCTAACCCTAACCCTACCCCTAACCCTAACCCTAAACCTAAACCTCACCGTTACCCTAACCCTAAACCTAACTCTAACCCTTACCTCTAACCCAAACCCTAACCCTAACCCTTACCATAAACCTAGCCCTAAACCTAATCCTAACCCTAACCCTAACCCTTACTCTAACCCTAACACTAAGTCTAACCCTTTCCCTAACCCTAACCCTAACCCTAAACCTAACCCTAACCCTAACCACTAACCCTAACCCTAACCCTAACCCTTATCCTTACCTAACCCTAAACCTAAACCTAACACTTACCCTAACCCTAACCCTAACCCTAAACCTAACCCTAACCCTTACCCTAACCCTAACCGTAACGCTAAACCTAACCCTAATCCTAACCCTAACCATAACCCTTACCCTAACCCTAACCCTACCCCTAACACTTACCCTAACCCTAACCCTAACCCTAACCCTTACCCTTACCCTAACCCTAAACCTAACCCTAACCCCAAACCCAACCCTTACCCTTATTCTAACCCTAACCCTAACCTTAACGCTAACCCTCACGCTAACCCTAACTCTTACCCTAACCCTAAGACTAACCTTATTCCTTACCCTAACCCTAACCCTAACCCTTACCCTTTCCCTAACCCTAACCCTAACCCTAAGACTAACCCTAACCCTAACCCTAACCCTAACCCGAACATTTACCCTAACCCTAACCCTAACCCTAAACCTAACCCTAACCCTAACCCTTACCCTAACCCTAACCCTAATCCTAAACGTAATGGTAAAGCTAACCCTAATCCTAACCCTAAACATAACCCTTACCCTAACCCTAACCCTAACCCTAACACTTACCCTAACCCTAAGCCTAAGCCTAAGCCTAACCCTTACCCTTACCCTAACCCTAAACCTAACCCTAACCCTAAACCAAACCCTAACCCTTACACTAACCCTAACCCCAAACCCAACCCTTACCCTTATCCTAACCCTAACCCTAACCTTAACGCTAACCCTCACACTAACCCTAACACGTACCCTAACCCTAAGACTAACCCTATTCCTTACCCTAACCCTAACCCTAACCCTTACCCTTTCCCTAACCCTAACCCTAACCCTAAGACTAACCCTAACCCTAAACCTAAACCTAACCCTAACACTTACCCTTATCTAATCCTAACCCTAACACTAAACCTTAACATAACCTTAACCTAACCCTAACCCTAACCCTAACCCTAACTCTAACCCTTACCCTTACCCTAACCCTAACCCTAACCCTCCCCAACCCTAACCCTAACTCTAACCCTTACCTTTACCCTAACCCTAACCTTAACCTTAACCCCAACCCTAAACATAACCCTAAACCTTACCCTTACCCTAACCCTAACCCTAACCCTAACTCTAACCCTTACCCTAACCCTAACCCTAACACTAACCCTACCCTTAACCCTCACCCTTATCCTTACCCTAACCCTAAACCTAACCCTTACCCTAAACCTAACCCTAACCCTAACAATAACCCTTACCCTAACCCTATCCCTAACCCGAACCCTAAATTTTACACTTACCCTACCTAACCCTAACCCTTACCCTAACGCTAACCCTAATCCTAACACTTACCCTTACCTTAACCCTAACCCTAACACTAACCCTAACAGTAAACCTTACCCTTACACTAACCCTAACTCTAACCCTAATCCTAAACCTATCCCTACCCCTACCCCTAATCCTAACCCTAAACCTTACCCTAACCATAACCGTAATTTTAACCCTAACCCTAACCCTAACCCTAACCCTTACCCTTACCCTAACCCTAAACGTCACCCTAACCCTAACCCTAACCCTAACACTTACCCTAACCCTAACCCTAAACCCAAACCTTACCCTTACCCTAACCCTAACACTGATCCTAACTCTACCCTTACCCTAACCCTAACCCTAACCATAACCCTAACTCTTTCCCTAACCCTAACAGTAACCCTAACCCTTACCCTAACCCTAACCCTAACCTTTGGCCTAACCCTTACCCTAACCCTAACCCTAACCTTTGGCCTAAACCTAACCCTAACCCTAAACTTAACCCTAACTCTAACCCTTACCCTTACCCTAACCCTAACCCTAACCCTAACCCTTACCCCAACCCTAACACTAACCCTTACCCTAACTCTAACCCTAACCCTTACCCTAACCCTAACCACAACCCTTACCCTAACCCTAACCCTAAACTTAACCCTTACCCTAACCCTAACCCTAAACCTTACCCTTACCCTAACCCTAAACCTAACCCTAACCCCAAACCCAACCCTTACCCTTATTCTAACCCTAACCCTAACCTTAACGCTAACCCTCACGCTAACCCTAACTCTTACCCTAACCCTAAGACTAACCTTATTCCTTACCCTAAGCCTAACCCTAACCCTTACCCTTTCCCTAACCCTAACCCTAACCCTAAGACTAACCCTAACCCTAACCCTAAACCTAACCCTAACACTTACCCTTATCTAAACCTAACCCTAACCATAACCCTTACCATAACCTTAACCTAACCCTAACACTAACCCTAACCCTAACTCTAACCCTTACCCTTACCCTAACCCTAACCCTAACCCTAACCCTATCACTAACCCTAATCCTAACCCTAACCCTAACCCTAACCCTTAACCTTTCCCTTACCCTAACCCTAAACCTTTCCCTAAACCTAACCCTAATCTTAACCCTAACCAAAACCATTACCCTAAACCTAACCCTAACCCTAACCCTGACCCTAACCCTTACCCTAAACCTAACCCTAACCCAAACCCTAAACCCTAACCGTAACCCAACCCTCACCCTATCCCTAACCCTTCCCCTAACCCTAAACCTAAACCTAAACCTAAACCTTAGCCTTACCCTAACCCTAACCCTAACCTTACCCTTACCCTAATCCTAACCCAAACCTTAACCCCAACCCTAAACCTAACCCTAACCTTTACTCTTACCCTAACACTTACGCTTACCCTATCCCTAACCCTAACCCAAACCTAAACCTAAAACTAACCCTAACCATTACCCTTTCCCTAACCGTTACCCTAAACCTAACCCTAACCCTAACCCTAACACTAACCCTTACCGTTACCCTAACCCTAACCCTAAGTCTTACCCTTACCATACCTAACCCTAACCCTTACCCTAAACCTAACCCTAACCCTAACCCTTACCCTTAAATTAACCCTAAACCTAACCCTAACTCTAACCGTAAACCTTACCCTTACCCTAACCCTAACTCTAACCCTAACCCTAACCCTAACCGTAACCCTAACCCTAACCCTAACCCTAACCCTTACCCTAACCCTAAACCTAACACTAACACTTACCCTAACCCTAACTCTAACCCTAACCCTAACCCTAACCCTACCCCTACCCCTAACCCTTACCCTAACCCTAACCCTAAGACTAACCCTAATCCTTACCCTAACCATAACCCTAACCCTAACCCTTACCCTTTCCGTAAACCTAACCCTAACCCTAACCCTAAGACTAAGCCTAACCCTAAACCTAACCCTAACCCTAACACTTACCCTTATCTAAACCTAACCCTAACCCTAACCTTTACCTAACCATAAACCTAACCATAACCATAAACCCAAACCCTAACCCTAACCCTAACTCTAACCCTTACCCTTACCCTAACACTAACCCTAACCCTAACCCTTACACTAACCCTACCCCTAACCCTTACCCTAACCCTAACCCTTACCCTTACCCTTACCCTAACCCTAACCCTAAACCTAACCCTAACACTAACCCTAACCGTAAACCTTAACCCTAATCTTAACACTTAACCTTACCCTAACCCTAACCCCTAACCTTAACTCTAATCCTAACCCTTACCTTCATCCTAACCCTAACCCTAACCCTAACCCAAACACTTTCCCTTACCCTAACTCTAACCCTAATCCTAAACCTTACCCTTACCCTAACCCTTACCCTATCCCTAACCATAACCCTAACCTTAACCCTAACCCTTACACTTACCTTAACCCTAACCCTAAACCTAGCCCTAACCGTACCCCTAACCTTAACCCTAAACCTAATCCTCACCGTTACCCTAACCCTAAATCTAACTCTAACCCTTACCCCTAACCCTAAACCTAACCCTTACCCTAAACCTAGCCCTAAACCTAATCCTAACCCTAACCCTAACCCTTACTCTAACCCTAACCCTAAGTCTAACCATTACCCTAACCCTAACCCTAACCCTAAACCTAAACCTTAACCCTAACCCTAACCCTAACCGTAACCCTTACCCTTACCCTAACCCTAACCCTAACCCGAACACTTACCCTAACCCTAACCCTAACCCTAAACCTAACCCTAACCCTAACCCTTACCCTAACCCTAACCCTATTCCTAAACGTAATGGTAAACCTAACCCTAATCCTAACCCTAAACATAACCCTTACCCTAACCCTAACCCTAACCCTAACACTTACCCTAACCCTAAGCCTAAGCCTAAGCCTAACCCTTACCCTTACCCTAACCCTAAACCTAACCCTAACCCTAAACCAAACCCTAACCCTTACACTAACCCTAACCCCAAACCCAACCCTTACCCTTATCCTAACCCTAACCCTAACCTTAACGCTAACCCTCACACTAACCCTAACACGTACCCTAACCCTAAGACTAACCCTATTCCTTACCCTAACCCTAACCCTAACCCTTACCCTTTCCCTAACCCTAACCCTAACCCTAAGACTAACCCTAACCCTAAACCTAAACCTAACCCTAACACTTACCCTTATCTAATCCTAACCCTAACACTAAACCTTAACATAACCTTAACCTAACCCTAACCCTAACCCTAACCCTAACTCTAACCCTTACCCTTACCCTAACCCTAACCCTAACCCTCCCCAACCCTAACCCTAACCCTAACCCTTACCTTTACCCTAACCCTAACCTTAACCTTAACCCCAACCCTAAACATAACCCTAAACCTTACCCTTACCCTAACCCTAACCCTAACCCTAACTCTAACCCTTACCCTAACCCTAACCCTAACACTAACCCTACCCTTAACCCTCACCCTTATCCTTACCCTAACCCTAAACCTAACCCTTACCCTAAACCTAACCCTAACCCTAACAATAACCCTTACCCTAACCCTATCCCTAACCCGAACCCTAAATTTTACACTTACCCTACCTAACCCTAACCCTTACCCTAACGCTAACCCTAATCCTAACACTTACCCTTACCTTAACCCTAACCCTAACACTAACCCTAACCGTAAACCTTACCCTTACACTAACCCTAACTCTAACCCTAATCCTAAACCTATCCCTACCCCTACCCCTAACCCTAACCCTAAAACTTACCCTAACCATAACCGTAATTTTAACCCTAACCCTAACCCTAACCCTAACCTTTACCCTTACCCTAACCCTAAACGTCACCCTAACCCTAACCTTAAACCTAACACTTACCCTAACCCTAACCCTAAACCCAAACCTTACCCTTACCCTAACCCTAACACTGATCCTAACTCTACCCTTACCCTAACCCTAACCCTAACCATAACCCTAACTCTTTCCCTAACCCTAACAGTAACCCTAACCCTTACCCTAACCCTAACCCTAACCTTTGGCCTAACCCTTACCCTAACCCTAACCCTAACCTTTGGCCTAAACCTAACCCTAACCCTAAACTTAACCCTAACTCTAACCCTTACCCTTACCCTAACCCTAACCCTAACCCTAACCCTTACCCCAACCCTAACACTAACCCTTACCCTAACTCTAACCCTAACCCTTACCCTAACCCTAACCACAACCCTTACCCTAACCCTAACCCTAAACTTAACCCTTACCCTAACCCTAATCCTAACACTTACCCTAACCCTAACCCTTACCCTTACCCTAAACCTAACCCTAAACCTAAACCTAACCCTAACACTTACCCTTATCTAATCCTAACCCTAACACTAAACCTTAACATAACCTTAACCTAACCCTAACCCTAACCCTAACCCTAACTCTAACCCTTACCCTTACCCTAACCCTAACCCTAACCCTCCCCAACCCTAACCCTAACCCTAACTCTTACCTTTACCCTAACCCTAACCTTAACCTTAACCCCAACCCTAAACATAACCCTAAACCTTACCCTTACCCTAACCCTAACCCTAACCCTAACTCTAACCCTTACCCTAACCCTAACCCTAACACTAACCCTACCCTTAACCCTCACCCTTATCCTTACCCTAACCCTAAACCTAACCCTTACCCTAAACCTAACCCTAACCCTAACAATAACCCTTACCCTAACCCTATCCCTAACCCGAACCCTAAATTTTACACTTACCCTACCTAACCCTAACCCTTACCCTAACGCTAACCCTAATCCTAACACTTACCCTTACCTTAACCCTAACCCTAACACTAACCCTAACCGTAAACCTTACCCTTACACTAACCCTAACTCTAACCCTAATCCTAAACCTATCCCTACCCCTACCCCTAACCCTAACCCTAAACCTTACCCTAACCATAACCGTAATTTTAACCCTAACCCTAACCCTAACCCTAACCCTTACCCTTACCCTAACCCTAAACGTCACCCTAACCCTAACCTTAAACCTAACACTTACCCTAACCCTAACCCTAAACCCAAACCTTACCCTTACCCTAACCCTAACACTGATCCTAACTCTACCCTTACCCTAACCCTAACCCTAACCATAACCCTAACTCTTTCCCTAACCCTAACAGTAACCCTAACCCTTACCCTAACCCTAACCCTAACCTTTGGCCTAACCCTTACCCTAACCCTAACCCTAACCTTTGGCCTAAACCTAACCCTAACCCTAAACTTAACCCTAACTCTAACCCTTACCCTTACCCTAACCCTAACCCTAACCCTAACCCTTACCCCAACCCTAACACTAACCCTTACCCTAACTCTAACCCTAACCCTTACCCTAACCCTAACCACAACCCTTACCCTAACCCTAACCCTAAACTTAACCCTTACCCTAACCCTAATCCTAACACTTACCCTAACCCTAACCCTTACCCTTACCCTAAACCTAACCCTAAACCTAATCCTAACCCTAACCCTATCCCTAACCCCTAACCCTAACCCTAGCTCTTACCCTTACATTAACCTCAAACCTAACCTTAATGCTAACCCTAACCTAACCCTAACCCTTACCCTAACCCTAACCCTAACCCTAATCCTTACCCTAATCCTAACCCTAACCCTAAACCTAACCCTTACCCTAAGCCTAACCCTAACACTAACCCTTACCCAAACCCTACCCCTAACCCTTACCCTAGCCCTAAACCTTACCCTTACCCTAACACTAACCCTAAACCTAACCCTAACCCTAATCCTAACCCCTAAACCTAACCTAAACCCTAACCCTAACCCTCACCGTTACCCTAACCCTAAACCTAACCTTAATGCTAACCCTAACCCTAACCCTAATCCTTACGCTAACCCTAACCCTAACCCGAACCTTACCCTAACCCTACCCCTAAATCTTACCCTAACCCGAACCTTACCCTAACCCTAACCCTAAATCTTACCCTAACCCTAACCCTAATCCTAGCCCTAAACCTAACCCTAAACCTTACCCTTACCCTAACCCTAACCCTAACCTAATGCTAACCCTAAACCTTACCCTTACCCTAACCCTAAACCCAAACCCAAACCTAACCCTAACCCTAAACCTAACCCTAACCCTTACCCTTTCCCTAACCCTAAACCTAACCTTAAACCTTACCCTAACCCTAACCCTAACCCTAACCTTAATACTATCCCTAATCCTAACTCTAACCCTAACCCTTACCCTTACCCTAACCCTAACCCTAATCCTAATCCTAACCCTAACCCTAACTCTAACAATTACCCTTACCCTAACCGTAACCCTATACCTAACCCTAACACTAACCCTAACCCAAACCCTAACAATAACACAACCCCTAACCCAAACCCTAACTCTAACCCTAACCCTTACCCTTACCCTAACCCTAAACCTAACCTTAATGCTAACCATAAACCTAACCCTAACCCTTACCCTAATCCTATCACTAACCCTAATCCTAACCCTAACCCTAACCCTAAACCTAACCCTTAACCTTTCCCTTACCCTAACCCTAACCCTAACCCTAATCCTTACCCTAACCCTAAACCTAACCCTTACCCTTTAGCTAACACTAACCCAACCCTAACGCTTACCCTTACCCTAACCCTAAACATAAACCTAACACTAACCCTAACCCTAAACCTAACCCTAACCCTTAACCTAACCCTAACCCTTACCCTAACCCAAACCCTAACCATAATAATAACCCTTACCCTTACCCTACCCGAATCCTAACCCTAACCCTAACCCTAAAACTAAGCCTAACCCTAACCCTCACCCTTACTCTTACCCTAACCCTAACCACAAACCTACCCCTAACCCTAACCCTAACCTTAATCCTTATCCTAACGCTAACCCTAACCCTAACCATAAACTTTACCCTAACCCTAAACCTAAACCTAACCCCTAACCCTAACCCTAACTCTAACCCTAACCCTTACCCTTACCCTAAACCTAAATCTATCCCTAACACTTATCCTTACACTAACCCTAACCCTAACCCTATCCTAAACCTAACACTAACCCTAACCCTAACCCTAACCCTAACACTTACTCTTACCCTAACCCTAACCCTAACCCTTACCTTAACCCTTACCCTACCCCTAAGCCTAATCCTAACCCTAACACTTACCCTTACCCTAACCCTAACCCTGACCCTAACCCTAAACTTACCCTAACCCTAACGTTAACCCTAACACCTAAATCTAACCCTAACCCAAACCGTAACCCTTGCCGTCACCCTAACCCTAACCCTAACTCTAACCCTAACCCTAATCCTTACCCTAACGCTAACCCTAACCCTAACCATAACCTTTACCCTAACCCTAAACCTAAACCTAACCCCTAACCCTAACCCTAACTCTAACCCTAACCCTTACCCTTACCCAAACCCTAAATCTAACCCTAACACTTATCCTAACACTAACCCTATCCTTAACCCTATCCTAAACCTAACTCTAACTCTATCCCTAACCCTAACCCTAACCCTAACACTTACTCTTACCCTAACCCTAACCCTAACCCTTACCCTAACCCTAACCCTAACCCTAATCCTTACCCTAACGCTAACCCTACCCCTAACCATAACCTTTACCCTACCCCTAAGCCTAAGCCTAACCCTAACACTTACCCTTACCCTAACCCTAACCCTGACCCTAACCCTAACCTTACCCTAACCCTAACGTTAACCCTAACACCTAAATCTAACCCTAACCCAAACCGTAGCCCTTGCCGTTACCCTAACCCTAACCCTAACTCTAAACCTAACCCTAACCCTAACCCTAATCCTATACCTTACCCGAAACCTAACCCTAAACCTAACCCTAACCCTAACTCTAACCCTTACCCTTATCCTAACCCTAACCCTCACCCTAACCCTATCACTTACCCTTATCTTAACCCCAACCCTAACCCTAACCTTAACGCTAACCACTAACCCTAACCCTAACCCTTACCCTTACCCAGTTCCTAACCCTAAACTTAATGCTAGACCCTAACCCTAACCCTAAACCTAACCCTAACACTAACCCTAACCCCTAACCCTAACACTTACCCTTACCCTAACCCTAACACCTAACCTTAACCCTAACGCTAACCCTTACCCTCATCCAAACCCTAACCCTAAACCTAACCCTAACACTTACCCTTACCCTAACCCTAAACCTAGCCCTAACACTAACCCCTAACCCTAACCCTAAACCTAAACCTTACCCTTAACCTAACCCTAAACATAACCCTAACCCTTACCCCTAACCCTAACCCTAACCCTAACCCTTACCCTAAACCTATCCCTAAACCTAAACCTAACCCTAACCCTAACCCTAACCCTTACCCTAACACTGACGCTAACCCTAACCCTTACCCTACCCCTAACGGTAACCCTTAACCTAATCCTAAACCTAACCCCTAACACTAACACTAACCCCAATCCTAACCATTGCTCTTACCCTAAACCTAACACTAACCATAACACTTAACCTTAACCTAACCCTAATCCTAACCCTAACCCTAAACCTAACCCAAACCCTAACACTAACCCTAACCCTTTCCCTAAACATAACCCTAACCCTAACACTTACCCCTACCATAAACCTAACCCTAACCCTAACCCTGAACCTAAACCTTACCCTAACCCTAACCCGAACCCAAAACCCTAACCCTAACCCAACCCTCACCCTATCCCTAACCCTTCCACTAACCCTAACCCTAACCCGAACCTTACCCTTACCCTAACCCTAACCCTAACCTTAACCCCAACCCTAAACCTAACCCTAACCTTTACCCTTACCCTAAAACTTACACTTACCCTGTCCCTAACCCTAACCCAAACCTAAACCTAAAACTAAAACTAACCATTACCCTTTCCCTAACCGTTACCCTAAACCTAACCCTAACCCTAACACTAACACTAACCCTTACCATAACCCTAACCCTAAACCTAACACTTACCGTTAACTTAACCCTAAACCTAACCCTAACTCTAACCGTAAACCTTACCCTTACCCTAACCATAACTCTAACCCTAACCCTAATCCTAACCCTACCCTAACCATAACCCTAACCCTAACCCTTTCCCTAACCCTAAACCTAACACAGATCCTAACCTTAACCCTTACCCTTACCCTAACCCTAAACCTAACCTAACCCTAACCCTAACCCTAACCCTTACCCTTACCCTAAACCTAACCCTAACCCCAAACCTTACCCTTACCCTAACCCTAACCCTAACCTTAGTGCTAACCCTAACCCTAACCTTAGTGCTAACCCTAACCCTAACCCTAACACTTACCCTAACCCTAAGACTAACCTTAATCCATACCCTAAACCTAACCCTAACCCTAACCCTTTCCCTTTCCCTAAACCTAACCCTAACCCTAACCCTAAGACTAAGCCTAACCCTAAACCTAACCCTAACCCTAACACTTACCCTTATCTAAACCTAACCCTAACCCTAACCATTACCCTAACCATAAACCTAACCCTAACCCTTACACTCATCCTAACCCTAAACCTAACCCTAACCCTAACACTTTCCCTTACCCTAACCCTAAACCTAATCCTAAACCTTACCCTTACCCTAAACCTAACCGTAACCCTAACCGTAACGCTAAACCTAACTCTAATCCTAACTCTAACCTTAACCCTAACCCTTACACTTACCTTAACCCTAACCCTAAACCTAGCCCTAACCCTACCCCTAACCCTAACCCTAAACCTAAACCTCACTGTTACCCTAACCCTAAACCTAACTCTAAACCTTACCCCTAACCCTAAACCTAACCCTAACCCTTACCCTAAACCTAGCCCTAAACCTAATCCTAACCCTAACCCTAACCCTTACTCTAACCCTAACCCTAAGTCTAACCCTTACTCTAACCCTAACCATAAACCTAACACTAACCCTAAACCCTAACCCTAAACCTAACCCTAACCCTTACCCTTACCCTAACCCTAACCCTAACACTTACCCTAACCCTAAAACTAACCCTAAACCTAACCCTAACCCTTACCCTAACCCTAACCCTAACCCTAACCGTAACGCTAAACCTAACCTCAACCTTAACCCTAACCCTAACCCTAACCGTAACCCTAACCATAACCCTAACCCTAACCCTAACATTTCCCTTTTCCTAACCCTAAACTAAACCCCTACCGTAAACCTAACCCTAAACCTAAACATAACCCTTATCCTAAGCCTAACCCTAACCCTAACCCTAACACTTACCCTTACCCTAACCCTAACCCTTATCCTAACCCTAAACCTAACTCTAACCCTAACGCTTAACCTAACCCTAACATTAACCCTAACCCCTAACCCTAAACCTTACCCTAACCCTAACCCTAACCCTAACCCTAACACTTTCCATTTTCCTAACCCTAACCTTAACCTCAACCCTAAACCTAACCCTAACCCTAACCATAACCCTTACCCAAACTCTAAACCTAACCCTAACCCTAACACTTACCCTTACCCAAACCCTAACCCTTATCCTAACCCTAACCCTAACTCTAACCCTAACCCTTAACCTAACCCTAACATTAACCCTAACCCATAACTCTAACCCTTACACTTACCCTTACCCTAACCATAACCCTAACCCTTACCCTAACCCTAACCCTAATCCTAACCCTAAACCTAACCCTAACCCTAACCTTAACCCTAACCCTAACCCTAACCTAACCCTTACCCTTACCCTAACCCTAACCCTAACCTTAACCCCAACCCTTAACCTAACCCTAACCCTAACCCTTACCCTAACCCTAACCCTAACCCTAACCCTTACACTAACCCTAACCCTAACCCTAACCCTAACCCTTACCCTTACCCTAACCCTAAACCTAACCCTAACCCTTACCCTTACCCTAACCCTAACCCTAACCCTGACCCTAATTTTAACCCTAACCCTTACCCTTACCCTAACCCTAACCATAACACTAAACCTAAGCCTAACACGTACCCTAACCTTAACCCTAACCCTAACGCTAACCATAACACATAACCTTACCCTAATGCTAACCCTAACCCTAACCCTAACCCTAAACCTAACCCTAATCCTAACCCTAACAATAACCCTAAGCATAACCCTAACCCTAACCCTTACCCTAATCCTTAAATGTACCCTAACCCTAAACCTAACGTTAACCCCAACCCTAAACCTAACCCTAACACTAACCTTTACTCTTACCCTATCCATAACCCTAACCCTAACCCTAACCCTAACCCTAACCCTAAACCTAGCCTAACCCTAACCCTAACCCTAACACATAACCTTACCCTAACCCTAACCCTAACCCTAATCCTAACCCTAACCCTAACCCTAAGCATAACCCTAACCCTAACCCTAACCCTAATCCTTAACCGTACCCTAACCCTAAACCTAACCTCAACCCCAACCGTAAACCTAACCCTAACCCTAACCCTTACTCTTACCCTATCCCTAACCCCAAACCTAACCCTAAAGCTAACCCTAACCATTACCCTAACCCTAACCCTAATCCTAACCCTAACCCTTACCCTTACCCGAACCCTAACCCTAACCCTAATCCTAACTCTTACCCTAACCCTAACACCTACACTTACACTAACCCTAACCCTAACCCTTAAACTAAACCTAACCCTAACCCTTACCCTAACCCTAACCCTAGGCCTAACCCGAACCCTAACCCTAAACCTAACTCTAACCCTAACCCTAACCCTAACCCTAACCCTTACCCTAATTTAACCCTAACCCATACCCTAACCCTAACCCTAACTCTAACCTTAACCCTAGTCCTAACACTAATCCTAACCCTAAACTTAACCCTAACCCTATCCCTAACCCTTGCCCTTACCCTAAGCCTTACACTAATCCTAACACTAACCCTAACCCTAACCCTAACCGTAACACTTACCTTAAACATAACCCTATTCCTAATCCTTACCCTAACCCTAAACCTTACCCTAAACCTTACCCTTTCCCTAACCCTAACCCTAACCCTTAACCTTACCCTTACCCTAACCCTAACCCTAACCCTAACACTTTCCATTTTCCTAACCCTAACCTTAACCCCAACCCTAAACCTAACCCTAACCCTAACCATAACCCTTACCCAAACCCTAACCCTAACCCTAACCATAACACTTACCCTTACCCTAACACTAACCCTTATCTTAACCCTAACCCTAACTCTAACCCTAACCCTTAACCTAACCCTAACATTAACCCTAACCCCTAACCCTAACCCTTACACTTTCCCTTACCCTAACCCTAACCCTAACCCTTGCCCTTACCCTAACCCTAACCCTAACCCTTACCCTAAACCTAACCCTAACCCTAACCCTAACCTCAAACTTAAACCTAACTCTAACCCTAACCATAACCCTAACCCATACCCTTACTCTAACACTAAGCCTAACCCTAACCCTAACCCTAACGGTAACGCTAACCCTTACCCTAACCCTAACCCTCACCCTAAACTCAACTCTAACATTTATCCTTACCCTAACCCTAACCTCAACCTTAACCCTAACCCTAAACCTAAACCTAACCCTTACCCTTACCCTAACACTAAGTCTAACCCTAATCCTAAATCTAACCCTAACCCTTACCCTAACCATAACCCTAATCCTACCCCTAACCCTAACCCTCACCCTAACCTTAACTCTAACATTTATCCTTACCCTAACCCAAAGCCTAACCCTTACCCTAACCCTAACCCTAGCCCTAACCTCAAACTTAACCCTAACCCTAACGCTAACCCTAACCCTTCCCCTTACTCTAAGCCTAAGCCTAACCGCTAACCCTAACCCTAACCCAAAACCTAACCCTAATCCTTTCCCTTATCCTAAACCTAACCCTAACAATAACACTTACCCTTACCCTAAACCTACCCTAACCCTAAACCTAACTCTAAACCTTACCCTTACCCTAACCCTAACCCTAACCCTAAACTAAACCTAACCCTTACCCTAACCCTAACCCTAACCCTTACCCTAACATAACCGCAACCCTTACACTAACCCTAACCCTAAACCTAACCCTAACACTAACATTAACCCTAACACTTACCCTAACCCTAACCCTATCCTAAACCTAACACTAACCCTAACCCTAACCCTAACCCTAACACTTACTCTTACCCTAACCCTAACCCTAACCCTTACCTTAACCCTTACCCTACCCCTAAGCCTAATCCTAACCCTAACACTTACCCTTACCCTAACCCTAACCCTGACCCTAACCCTAAACTTACCCTAACCCTAACGTTAACCCTAACACCTAAATCTAACCCTAACCCAAACCGTAACCCTTGCCGTCACCCTAACCCTAACCCTAACTCTAACCCTAACCCTAATCCTTACCCTAACGCTAACCCTAACCCTAACCATAACCTTTACCCTAACCCTAAACCTAAACCTAACCCCTAACCCTAACCCTAACTCTAACCCTAACCCTTACCCTTACCCAAACCCTAAATCTAACCCTAACACTTATCCTAACACTAACCCTATCCTTAACCCTATCCTAAACCTAACTCTAACTCTATCCCTAACCCTAACCCTAACCCTAACACTTACTCTTACCCTAACCCTAACCCTAACCCTTACCCTAACCCTAACCCTAACCCTAATCCTTACCCTAACGCTAACCCTACCCCTAACCATAACCTTTACCCTACCCCTAAGCCTAAGCCTAACCCTAACACTTACCCTTACCCTAACCCTAACCCTGACCCTAACCCTAACCTTACCCTAACCCTAACGTTAACCCTAACACCTAAATCTAACCCTAACCCAAACCGTAGCCCTTGCCGTTACCCTAACCCTAACCCTAACTCTAAACCTAACCCTAACCCTAACCCTAATCCTATACCTTACCCGAAACCTAACCCTAAACCTAACCCTAACCCTAACTCTAACCCTTACCCTTATCCTAACCCTAACCCTCACCCTAACCCTATCACTTACCCTTATCTTAACCCCAACCCTAACCCTAACCTTAACGCTAACCACTAACCCTAACCCTAACCCTTACCCTTACCCAGTTCCTAACCCTAAACTTAATGCTAGACCCTAACCCTAACCCTAAACCTAACCCTAACACTAACCCTAACCCCTAACCCTAACACTTACCCTTACCCTAACCCTAACACCTAACCTTAACCCTAACGCTAACCCTTACCCTCATCCAAACCCTAACCCTAAACCTAACCCTAACACTTACCCTTACCCTAACCCTAAACCTAGCCCTAACACTAACCCCTAACCCTAACCCTAAACCTAAACCTTACCCTTAACCTAACCCTAAACATAACCCTAACCCTTACCCCTAACCCTAACCCTAACCCTAACCCTTACCCTAAACCTATCCCTAAACCTAAACCTAACCCTAACCCTAACCCTTACCCTAACACTGACGCTAACCCTAACCCTTACCCTACCCCTAACGGTAACCCTTAACCTAA
Source organism: Megascapheus bottae (assembly GCA_024803745.1). Classification (NCBI taxonomy): domain Eukaryota; kingdom Metazoa; phylum Chordata; class Mammalia; order Rodentia; family Geomyidae; genus Megascapheus; species Megascapheus bottae. The sequence continues at coordinate 374,530 of JANJXV010000291.1, forward strand.
TCCTAAACCTAACCCCTAACACTAACACTAACCCCAATCCTAACCATTGCTCTTACCCTAAACCTAACACTAACCATAACACTTAACCTTAACCTAACCCTAATCCTAACCCTAACCCTAAACCTAACCCAAACCCTAACACTAACCCTAACCCTTTCCCTAAACATAACCCTAACCCTAACACTTACCCCTACCATAAACCTAACCCTAACCCTAACCCTGAACCTAAACCTTACCCTAACCCTAACCCGAACCCAAAACCCTAACCCTAACCCAACCCTCACCCTATCCCTAACCCTTCCACTAACCCTAACCCTAACCCGAACCTTACCCTTACCCTAACCCTAACCCTAACCTTAACCCCAACCCTAAACCTAACCCTAACCTTTACCCTTACCCTAAAACTTACACTTACCCTGTCCCTAACCCTAACCCAAACCTAAACCTAAAACTAAAACTAACCATTACCCTTTCCCTAACCGTTACCCTAAACCTAACCCTAACCCTAACACTAACACTAACCCTTACCATAACCCTAACCCTAAACCTAACACTTACCGTTAACTTAACCCTAAACCTAACCCTAACTCTAACCGTAAACCTTACCCTTACCCTAACCATAACTCTAACCCTAACCCTAATCCTAACCCTACCCTAACCATAACCCTAACCCTAACCCTTTCCCTAACCCTAAACCTAACACAGATCCTAACCTTAACCCTTACCCTTACCCTAACCCTAAACCTAACCTAACCCTAACCCTAACCCTAACCCTTACCCTTACCCTAAACCTAACCCTAACCCCAAACCTTACCCTTACCCTAACCCTAACCCTAACCTTAGTGCTAACCCTAACCCTAACCTTAGTGCTAACCCTAACCCTAACCCTAACACTTACCCTAACCCTAAGACTAACCTTAATCCATACCCTAAACCTAACCCTAACCCTAACCCTTTCCCTTTCCCTAAACCTAACCCTAACCCTAACCCTAAGACTAAGCCTAACCCTAAACCTAACCCTAACCCTAACACTTACCCTTATCTAAACCTAACCCTAACCCTAACCATTACCCTAACCATAAACCTAACCCTAACCCTTACACTCATCCTAACCCTAAACCTAACCCTAACCCTAACACTTTCCCTTACCCTAACCCTAAACCTAATCCTAAACCTTACCCTTACCCTAAACCTAACCGTAACCCTAACCGTAACGCTAAACCTAACTCTAATCCTAACTCTAACCTTAACCCTAACCCTTACACTTACCTTAACCCTAACCCTAAACCTAGCCCTAACCCTACCCCTAACCCTAACCCTAAACCTAAACCTCACTGTTACCCTAACCCTAAACCTAACTCTAAACCTTACCCCTAACCCTAAACCTAACCCTAACCCTTACCCTAAACCTAGCCCTAAACCTAATCCTAACCCTAACCCTAACCCTTACTCTAACCCTAACCCTAAGTCTAACCCTTACTCTAACCCTAACCATAAACCTAACACTAACCCTAAACCCTAACCCTAAACCTAACCCTAACCCTTACCCTTACCCTAACCCTAACCCTAACACTTACCCTAACCCTAAAACTAACCCTAAACCTAACCCTAACCCTTACCCTAACCCTAACCCTAACCCTAACCGTAACGCTAAACCTAACCTCAACCTTAACCCTAACCCTAACCCTAACCGTAACCCTAACCATAACCCTAACCCTAACCCTAACATTTCCCTTTTCCTAACCCTAAACTAAACCCCTACCGTAAACCTAACCCTAAACCTAAACATAACCCTTATCCTAAGCCTAACCCTAACCCTAACCCTAACACTTACCCTTACCCTAACCCTAACCCTTATCCTAACCCTAAACCTAACTCTAACCCTAACGCTTAACCTAACCCTAACATTAACCCTAACCCCTAACCCTAAACCTTACCCTAACCCTAACCCTAACCCTAACCCTAACACTTTCCATTTTCCTAACCCTAACCTTAACCTCAACCCTAAACCTAACCCTAACCCTAACCATAACCCTTACCCAAACTCTAAACCTAACCCTAACCCTAACACTTACCCTTACCCAAACCCTAACCCTTATCCTAACCCTAACCCTAACTCTAACCCTAACCCTTAACCTAACCCTAACATTAACCCTAACCCATAACTCTAACCCTTACACTTACCCTTACCCTAACCGTAACCCTAACCCTTACCCTAACCCTAACCCTAATCCTAACCCTAAACCTAACCCTAACCCTAACCTTAACCCTAACCCTAACCCTAACCTAACCCTTACCCTTACCCTAACCCTAACCCTAACCTTAACCCCAACCCTTAACCTAACCCTAACCCTAACCCTTACCCTAACCCTAACCCTAACCCTAACCCTTACACTAACCCTAACCCTAACCCTAACCCTAACCCTTACCCTTACCCTAACCCTAAACCTAACCCTAACCCTTACCCTTACCCTAACCCTAACCCTAACCCTGACCCTAATTTTAACCCTAACCCTTACCCTTACCCTAACCCTAACCATAACACTAAACCTAAGCCTAACACGTACCCTAACCTTAACCCTAACCCTAACGCTAACCATAACACATAACCTTACCCTAATGCTAACCCTAACCCTAACCCTAACCCTAAACCTAACCCTAATCCTAACCCTAACAATAACCCTAAGCATAACCCTAACCCTAACCCTTACCCTAATCCTTAAATGTACCCTAACCCTAAACCTAACGTTAACCCCAACCCTAAACCTAACCCTAACACTAACCTTTACTCTTACCCTATCCATAACCCTAACCCTAACCCTAACCCTAACCCTAACCCTAAACCTAGCCTAACCCTAACCCTAACCCTAACACATAACCTTACCCTAACCCTAACCCTAACCCTAATCCTAACCCTAACCCTAACCCTAAGCATAACCCTAACCCTAACCCTAACCCTAATCCTTAACCGTACCCTAACCCTAAACCTAACCTCAACCCCAACCGTAAACCTAACCCTAACCCTAACCCTTACTCTTACCCTATCCCTAACCCCAAACCTAACCCTAAAGCTAACCCTAACCATTACCCTAACCCTAACCCTAATCCTAACCCTAACCCTTACCCTTACCCGAACCCTAACCCTAACCCTAATCCTAACTCTTACCCTAACCCTAACACCTACACTTACACTAACCCTAACCCTAACCCTTAAACTAAACCTAACCCTAACCCTTACCCTAACCCTAACCCTAGGCCTAACCCGAACCCTAACCCTAAACCTAACTCTAACCCTAACCCTAACCCTAACCCTAACCCTTACCCTAATTTAACCCTAACCCATACCCTAACCCTAACCCTAACTCTAACCTTAACCCTAGTCCTAACACTAATCCTAACCCTAAACTTAACCCTAACCCTATCCCTAACCCTTGCCCTTACCCTAAGCCTTACACTAATCCTAACACTAACCCTAACCCTAACCCTAACCGTAACACTTACCTTAAACATAACCCTATTCCTAATCCTTACCCTAACCCTAAACCTTACCCTAAACCTTACCCTTTCCCTAACCCTAACCCTAACCCTTAACCTTACCCTTACCCTAACCCTAACCCTAACCCTAACACTTTCCATTTTCCTAACCCTAACCTTAACCCCAACCCTAAACCTAACCCTAACCCTAACCATAACCCTTACCCAAACCCTAACCCTAACCCTAACCATAACACTTACCCTTACCCTAACACTAACCCTTATCTTAACCCTAACCCTAACTCTAACCCTAACCCTTAACCTAACCCTAACATTAACCCTAACCCCTAACCCTAACCCTTACACTTTCCCTTACCCTAACCCTAACCCTAACCCTTGCCCTTACCCTAACCCTAACCCTAACCCTTACCCTAAACCTAACCCTAACCCTAACCCTAACCTCAAACTTAAACCTAACTCTAACCCTAACCATAACCCTAACCCATACCCTTACTCTAACACTAAGCCTAACCCTAACCCTAACCCTAACGGTAACGCTAACCCTTACCCTAACCCTAACCCTCACCCTAACCTCAACTCTAACATTTATCCTTACCCTAACCCTAACCTCAACCTTAACCCTAACCCTAAACCTAAACCTAACCCTTACCCTTACCCTAACACTAAGTCTAACCCTAATCCTAAATCTAACCCTAACCCTTACCCTAACCATAACCCTAATCCTACCCCTAACCCTAACCTTCACCCTAACCTTAACTCTAACATTTATCCTTACCCTAACCCAAAGCCTAACCCTTACCCTAACCCTAACCCTAGCCCTAACCTCAAACTTAACCCTAACCCTAACGCTAACCCTAACCCTTACCCTTACTCTAAGCCTAAGCCTAACCGCTAACCCTAACCCTAACCCAAAACCTAACCCTAATCCTTTCCCTTATCCTAAACCTAACCCTAACAATAACACTTACCCTTACCCTAAACCTACCCTAACCCTAAACCTAACTCTAAACCTTACCCTTACCCTAACCCTAACCCTAACCCTAAACTAAACCTAACCCTTACCCTAACCCTAACCCTAACCCTTACCCTAACATAACCGCAACCCTTACACTAACCCTAACCCTAAACCTAACCCTAACACTAACATTAACCCTAACACTTACCCTAACCCTAACCCTAACCCTAACCTTAACCCTAACCCTAACCCTTGCCTTTACCCTAACCCTAAACCTAACTCTAACCCTAACCCTAACCCTTACCCTAACCCTAAAACTAACACTTACCCTAACCCTAACCCTAACCTCTAACTTAACCCTAAACCTAACCGTAACCATAACCCTTACCCTTACTCTAACACTAAGCCTAACCCTAACCCTAACCCTAATCCTAACCTTAAACCTAACCCTAACCCAGACCTTAACCCTAACCCTAACCCTAACCTAACCCTTACACTTACCCTAACCCTAACCCTAACCTTAACCCCAAACATAACCCTAACCCTAACCCTAACCCTAAACCTTACCCTTACCCTCACCCTAACCTTAACCCTAACCCTAACCCTAACCATAACCTTAATTGTAACATTTTTCCTTACCCTAATCCTAACCCTAAACCTAACCCTAACCCTAAACCTAACCCTTACCCTTACCCTAACCCTAAACCTAACCCTAACCCTTACCCTTACCCTAACCCTAACACTAACACTAACACTTACCCTTACCTAACCCTAACCCTAATCCTAACTCTTTCCCTAACCCTAAACCTAACCATAACCGTAACCCCTAACCCTAACCCTAACTCTAATCCTATCCTTTACCCTTACCCTAACCCTAACCCTAACCAAATCCTAACCCTAACCATAACCCTAATCCTAACCCTAAACCTAACCGTAACCCTAACCTTAACCCTAAACCTAACCCTAACCCTGACCTACCCCTTACCCTTACCCTCACCCTAACCCGAACTTTTACCCCAACCTTACACCTAACCCTAACCCTAACCCTAACCCTTACCCTAACCCTAACCCTAACCCTAACCCTAACCCTAACCCTTACCCTAACCCTAATCTTAACCCTAACCCTTACCCTTACCCTCACCCTAACCTTAATTCTAATATTTATCCTTACGCTAACCCTAACCCTAAACCTAAACCTAACCCTAACCCTAACCCTAAAACTTATCCTTACCCTAACCCTAACCCTTATCCTAACCCTAACCCTAACTCTAACCCTAACCCTTAACCTAACCCTAACATTAACCCTAACCCTTAACCCTAACCCTTACCCTTACCATACCCTAACCCTAACCCTAACCCTAACACTTTCCATTTTCCTAACCCTAACCTTAACCCCAACCCTAAACCTAACACTAACCCTAAACATAACCCTTACCCAAACCCTAACCCTAACCCTAACCCTAACACTTACCCTTACCCTAACCCTAACCCTTATCCTAACCCTAACCCTAACTCTAACCCTAACCCTTAACCTAACCCTAATATTAACCCTAAACCCTAACCCTACACCTTACACTTTCCCTTACCCTAACCCTAACCCTAACCCTTACCCTAACCCTAACCCTAACCCTAACCCTAAACCTAACCCTTACCCTAACCCTAACCCTAACCCTAACCTCAAACTTAAACCTAACCCTAACCCTAACCCTAACCCTTACCCTTACTCTAACACTAAGCCGAACCCTAACCCTAACCCTAACGCTAACACTTACCCTAACCCTAACCCTCACCCTAACCTTAACTCTAACGTTTATCCTTACCCTAACCCTAACCTCAACCTTAACCCTAACCCTAACCCTAAACCTAACCTTTACCCTTACCCTAACACTAAGTCTAACCCTAACCCTAAATCTAACCCTAACCCTTACCCTAACCATAACCCTAATCCTACCCCTACCTCTAACCCTCACCCTAACCTTAACTCTAACATTTATCCTTACCCTAACCCTAACCCTAACCCTAACCCTTACCCTAACTCTAACCCTAGACCTAACCTCAAACTTAACCCTAACCCTAACCCTAACCCTAACCCTTACCCTTACTCTAAGCCTAAGCCTAACCCCTAACCCTAACCCTAACCCTAAACCTAACCCTGATCCTTACCCTTATCCTAAACCTAACCTTAACAATAACACTTACCCTTACTCTAAACCTACCCTAACCCTAACCCTAACTCTAAACCTTACCCTAACCCGAACCCTAACCCTAACCCTTACCCTTACCCTAACCCTAAACCTAACCCTAACCCTAACCCTATCCCTTACATTTACCCTAACCCTAACCCTAACCCTAAACTAAACCTAACCCTAACACTAACCCTAACCCTAACCCTTACCCTAACATAACTCTAACCCTACTCTAACCCTAACACTAAACCTAACCCTAACCCTAACACTAACCCTAACCCTTACCCTTACCCTAACCCTAACCCTAACCCTAACCTTAACCCTAACCCTAACCCTTGCCCTTACCCTAACCCCAAACCTAACTCTAACCCTAACCCTTACTCTTACCCTAACCATAAACCTAACACTTACCCTAACCCTAACCCTAACCCTAACAGTAACCCTAACCCTTACCCTAACTCTAACACTAAGCCTAACCCTAACCCTAACCCTAACCCTTACCCTAACCCTAACCCTAATCCTAACCTTAAACCTAACCCAAACCCTGACCTTAACCCTAACCCTAACCCTAACCTAACCCTTACACTTACCCTAACCCTAACTCTAAGCTTAACCCCAAACCTAAACCTAACCCTAACCCTAACCCTAACCCTTACCCTAATCCTAACCCTAACCCTAACCCTAACCCTTACCCTTACCCTCGCCCTAACCCTAACCCTAACCCTAACCCTAACCCTTAGCCTAACCGTAAAACTACCCCTAAACCTAACCTTAACCCTTACCCTTACCCTAACCCTAACCCTAACCTTACCCTTCCCTAACCCTAACCCTAACCCTAACCCTAATCCTAACCCTAACCCTAACCCTTACCCTAACCCTAACCCTAACCCTAACCCTAACCCTTACCCATACCCTAACCCTAACCCTAACCCTAACCCTTACCCTAACCCTAACCCTAATCTTAACCCTAACCCTTACTCTTCCCCTCACGCTAACCTTAACTCTAATATTTATCCTTACGCTAACCCTAACCCTAAACCTAAACCTAACCCTAAACCTAAACCTTACCCTTACCATAACCCTTAACCTAACCCTAACCCTTACCCTCACCCTACCCCAATCCCTAACCCTAACCCTGAACATAACTTTAACCCTAAAACTTACCCTTACCCTAACCCTAACCCTAACACTTACCCTAACCCTAACCCTAACCCTAAACTTAACCCTAACCCTTACCCTAACCCTAACCCTAACCGTAACGCTAAACCTAACCCTAATTGTAAACGTAACCATAGCCCTTACCCTAACCCTAACCCTAATCCTAAACCTAAACCTATCCGTAACCCTAACCCTAACCTCAACCTTAACCCTAACCATAACCCTAACCCTTACACTTACCCTAACCCTAACCGTAACCCTAACCCTAACCCTAACACTTACCCTAACCCTAACCCTAAGCCTAACCCTAACCCTAACCCTAACACATAACCTTACCCTAACCCTAACCCTAAACCTAAACCTAATCCTAACCCAAACCCTAATCCTAAGCATAACCCTAACCCTAACCCTAACCCTAATCCTTAAATGTACCCTAACCCTAAACCTAACCTCAACCCCAACCGTAAAACTAACCCTAACCCTAACCCTTACTCTTACCGTATCCCTAACCCCAAGCCTAACCCTAACGCTAACCCTAACCATTACCCTAACCCTAACCCTAATCCTAACCCTAACCCTTACCCTTACCCTAACCCTAACCCTAACCCTAACCCTAACTCTTACCCTAACCCTAACACCTACCCTTACACTAACCCTAACCCTAACCCTTAAACTAAACCTAACCCTAACCCTTACCCTAACCCTAACCCTAGGCCTAACCGCGAACCCTAACCCTAAACCTAACACTAACCCTAACCCTAAACCTAAACTTAACCCTTAAACTAACTCTAACCCTAACCCTTACCCTAATCCTAACCCTAACTCTAACCTTAACCCTAATCCTAACACTAATCCTAACCCTAAACTTAACCCTAACCCTATCCCTAACCCTTGCCCTTACCCTAAGCCTAACACTAATCCTAACACTAACCCTAACCCTAACCCTAACCATAACCGTAACGCTAAATCTAACCCTAATCCTAACCCTAACCATAACCCTTACCCTAACCCTAACCCTAACCCTAACCTCAACCTTAACCCTAACCCTAACTCTAACCCTAACCCTAACCCTTACCCTAACCCTAACCCTAAACCTAACCCTAACCCTTCCCATTACCCTCGCCCTAACCTTAACCTTAACCCTCACCCTACCCCTAACCTTAATTGTAACATTTTTCTTACCCTAAAACTGACCCTAAACCTAACCCTAAACCGAAACCTAACCCTTACCCTTACCCTAACCCTAACCCTAACCCTAACCCTGACCAAAACTTTAACCCTAAACCTTACCCTTACCCTAACCCTAACCGTAAAACTAACCCTTACCCTAACACTTACCCTAACCCTAACCCTAACCCTAACCCTAACACATAACCTTACACTAACCCTAACCCTAACCCTAAACCTAACCCTGACCAAAACTTTAACCCTAAACCTTACCCTTACCCTAACCCTAACTGTAAAACTAACCCTAACCCTAACACTTACCCTAACCCTAACCCTAACCCTAACCCTAACACATAACCTTACACTAACCCTAACCCTAACCCTAAACCTAACCCTAATCCTAACCCTAACCCTAACCCTAAGCATAACCGTAACCCTAACCCTAACCCTAATCCTTAAATGTACCCTAACCCTAAACCTAAACTTAACCCCAACTCTAAACCTAACCCTAACCCTAAACCTTACCCTTACCCTATCCCTAACCCTAAACCTAACCCTAACCCTAACCCTAACCATTACCCTAACCCTAACCCTAACCCTAGTCCTAACCCTAACACTTACCCTTACCCTAACCCTAACCCTAAACCTAAACCTAACCCTAACCCTAACCCTTAAACTAACCCTACCCTAACCCTAACCCTAACCCTAACCCTAACCCTAAGCCTAACTCCTAACCCTAAACCTACACCTAACCCTAACCCTAACCCTTAAACTAACCCTACCCTAACCCTAACCCTTACCCTAACCCTAACCCTAACCCTAACCCTTACCCTCACCCTAACCCTAACCCTAACCTTAAACCTAACCCTAACCCTAACCTAACCCTTACCCTGACCCTAACCCTAACCCTTACACTTACCCTAACCCTAAAACTAACCCTAACCCTATCCCTAACCCTTACCCTTACCCTGACCCTAACCCTAACCTTAAACCTAACCCTAACCCTAACCCTAAACCTTACCCTAACCTAACCCTAACCCTTACCCTAACCCTAACCCTAACCCTAACCTTAACCCTAACCCTAACACTAACCCTAACAATTACCCTTACCCTAACCCTAACACTAACCCTAAGCCTAACCCTAACCTTAACCCTAACCCTAATCATTGCCCTTACACTAACCCTAACTCTAACTCTAACCCTAACCCTAACACTTACACTTACCCTAACCCTAAACCTAACCCTAACCCTTACCCTTACCCTAACCCTAACACTAACACTAACACTTACCTTTACCTAACCCTAACCCTAATCCTAACTCTTTCCCTAACCCTAAACCTAACCATAACCGTAACCCGTAACCCTAACCCTAACTCTAATCCTAACCCTTACCCTTACCCTAACCCTAACCCTAACCCTAACCCTAACCCTAATCCTAACCCTAAACCTAACCGTAACCCTAACCTTAACCCTAAACCTAACCCTAACCCTGACCTAACCCTTACCCTTACCCTAACCCTAACCCGAACCTTTACCTCAACCTTAAACCTAACCCTAACCCTAACCCTAACCCTAACCCTTACCCTAACCCTAACCCTTACCCTAACCCTAACCCTTACCCTAACCCTAACCCTAATCTTAACCCTAACCCTTACCCTTACCCTCACCCTAACCTTAACTCTAATATTTATCCTTACGCTAACCCTAACCCTAAACCCAACCCTAACCCTAAACCTAAACCTTACCCTTACCATAACCCTAAACCTAACCCTAACCCTTACCCTTACCCTAACCCTAACCCTAACCCTAACCCTGACCATAACTTTAACCCTAAACCTTACCCTTACCCTAACCCTAAACCTAACACATAACCTTACCCTAACCCTAACCCTAACCCTAACCCTTACCCTAACCCTAACCCTAATCCTAACCTTAAACCTAACCCAAACCCTGAACTTAGCCCTAACCCTAACCCTAACCTAACCCTTACACTTACCCTAACCCTAACTCTAAGCTTAACCCCAAACCTAAACCTAAACCTAACCCTAACCCTAACCCTAACCCTTACCCTAATCCTAACCCTAACCCTAACCCTAACCCTTACCCTTACCCTCGCCCTAACCCTAACCCTAACCCTAACCCTAACCCTTAGCCTAACCGTAAAACTACCCCTAACCCTAACCTTAACCCTTACCCTTACCCTAACCCTAACCCTAACCTTACCCTTCCCTAACCCTAACCCTAACCCTAACCCTAACCCTAACCCTAATCCTAACCCTAACCCTAACCCTTACCCTAACCCTAACCCTAACCCTAATCCTTACCCATACCCTAACCCTAACCCTAACCCTAACCCTTACCCTAACCCTAACCCTAATCTTAACCCTAACCCTTACTCTTCCCCTCACCCTAACCTTAACTCTAATATTTATCCTTACGCTAACCCTAACCCTAAACCTAAACCTAACCCTAAACCTAAACCTTACCCTTACCATAACCCTAAACCTAACCCTAACCCTTACCCTCACCCTACCCCAATCCCTAACCCTAACCCTGAACATAACTTTAACCCTAAAACTTACCCTTACCCTAACCCTAACCCTAACACTTACCCTATCCCTAACCCTAACCCTAAACTTAACCCTAACCCTTACCCTAACCCTAACCCTAACCGTAACGCTAAACCTAACCCTAATTGTAACCCTAACCATAACCCTTACCCTAACCCTAACCCTAAATCTAACCTCAACTTTAACCCTAACCCTAACCCTAACCGTAACCCTAACCCTAACCCTAACCCTAACTCTAACATTTCCCTTTTCCTAACCCTAAACTAAACCCCCACCGTAAACCTTACCGTAAACCTAACCCTAACTCTAACCCTAACCATTAACCTAACCCTAACATTAACCCTAACCCCTAACCCTAACCCTTACTCTTACCCTTACCCTAACCCTAACCCTAACCCTAACCCTAACCCTAACCCTAACACTTTCCATTTTGCTAACCCTAACCTTACCCCAACCCTAAACCTAACCCTAACCCTAACCATAACCCTTACCCAAACCCTAACCCTCACCCTAACCCTAACCCTAACACTTACCCTTACCCTAACCCTAACCCTTATCCTAACCCTAACCCTAACTCTAACCCTAACCCTTAACCTAACCCTAACATTAACCCTAACCCCTAACCCTAACCCTTACCCTAATGCTAAACATAACCCTAACGCTTACCCTAACCCTAACCCTAATCCTAAACCTAAACCTATCCGTAACCCTAACCCTAACCTCACCCTTAACCCTAACCATAACCCTAACCCTTACACTTACCCTAACCCTAACCGTAACCCTAACCCTAACCCTAACACTTACCCTAACCCTAACCCTAAGCCTAACCCTAACCCTAACCCTAACACATAACCTTACCCTAACCCTAACCCTAACCCTAAACCTAATCCTAACCCAAACCCTAATCCTAAGCATAACCCTAACCCTAACCCTAACCCTAATCCTTAAATGTACCCTAACCCTAAACCTAACCTCAACCCCAACCGTAAACCTAACCCTAACCCTAACCCTTACTCTTACCCTATCCCTAACCCCAAACCTAACCCTAACGCTAACCCTAACCATTACCCTAACTCTAACCCTAATCCTAAACCTAACCCTTACCCTTACCCTAACCCTAACCCTAACCCTAACTCTTACCCTAACCCTAACACCTACCCTTACACAAACCCTAACCCTAACCCTTAAACTAAACCTAACACTAACCCTTACCCTAACCCTTACCCTAGGCCTAACTGCGAACCCTAACCCTAAACCTAACACTAACCCTAACCCTAAACCTAAACTTAACCCTTAAACTAACTCTAACCCTAACCCTTACCCTAATCCTAACCCTAACTCTCACCTTAACCCTAATCCTAACACTAATCCTAACCCTAAACTTAACCCTAACCCTATCCCTAACCCTTGCCCTTACCCTAAGCCTAACACTAATCCTAACACTAACCCTAACCCTAACCCTAACCCTAACCCTAACCGTAACGCTAAATCTAACCCTAATCCTAACCCTAACCATAACCCTTACCCTAACCCTAACCCTAACCCTAACCTCAACCTTAACCCTAACCCTAACTCTAACCCTAACCCTAACCCTTACCCTAACCCTAACCCTAACCCTAACCCTAACCCTTACCATTACCCTCGCCCTAACCTTAACCTTAACCCTCACCCTACCCCTAACCTTAATTGTAACATATTTCTTACCCTAAAACTAACCCTAAACCTAACCCTAAACCGAAACCTAACCCTTACGCTTACCCTAACCCTAACCCTAACCCTAACCCTGACCAAAACTTTAACCCTAAACCTGACCCTTACCCTAACCCTAACCGTAAAACTAACCCTAACCCTAACACTTACCCTAACCCTAACCCTAACCCTAACACATAACCTTACACTAACCCTAACCCTTACCCTAAACCTAATCCTTAAATGTACCCTAACCCTAAACCTAAACTTAACCCCAACTCTAAACTTAACCCTAACCCTAAACCTAACCCTAACCCTAACCCTAACCCTAACCATTACCCTAACCCTAACCCTAACCCTAGTCCTAACCCTAACCCTTACCCTTACCCTAACCCTAACCCTAAACCTAAACCTAACCCTAACCCTAACCCTTAAACTAACCCTACCCTAACCCTAACCCTAACCCTAACCCTAACCCTAAGCCTAACTCCTAACCCTAAACCAAAACCTAACCCTAATCCTTACCCTTATCCTAAACCTAACCCTAACACTAATATTTAACCTTACCCTAAACCCTACCCTAACCCTAATCCTAACCCTAACCCTTACCCTTACCCTAACCCTAACCCTAACCCTTACCCTCACCCTAACCCTAACCCTAACCTTAAACCTAACCCTAACCCTAACCTAACCCTTACCCTGACCCTAACCCTAACCCTTACACTTACCCTAACACTAAAACTAACCCTAACCCTATCCCTAACCCTTACCCTTACCCTAACCCTAACCCTAACCTTAAACCTAACCCTAACCCTAACCCTAAACCTTACCCTAACCTAACCCTAACCCTTACCCTAACCCTAACCCTAACCCTAACCCTAACCTTAACCCTAATCCTAACATTAACCCTAACAATTACCCTTACCCTAACCCTAACACTAACCCTAAGCCTAAACCTAACCTTAACCCTAACCCTAATCCTTGCCCTTACACTAACCCTAACTCTAACTCTAACCCTAACCCTAACACTTACCCTAAACCTAACCCTTACCCCAACCCTAATCCTAACTCTAAACTCAAACTTAACCGTAACACTAACCCTAACATTAACCCTTACCCTTACTCTAACACTAAGCCTAACCCTAACCTTAAACCTAACCCTAACCCTAACCCTAACCCTTACCCTAACCATAACCCTAATCATAACCCTAAACCTAACCCTAATCCTAACCTTAACCCTAACCCTAACCTTAACTCTAACATTTATCCTTACCCTAACCCTAACCCTAACCCTAACCCTAACCCTGAGCCTAAATTTAACCCTAACCCTTACCCTTACCCTAACACTAACCGTAACCCTAACCCTAACCCTAACCCTAACACTTACCCTAACCCTAACCCTAAGCCTAATCCTAACCCTAACCCCAACACATAACCCTACCCTAAACCTAACCCTAACCCTAACCCTAACCCTAACCCTAAACATAACCCTAATCCTAACCCTAACCCTAACTGTAAGCATAACCCTAACAATAATCCTAACCCTAATCCTTAAACGTACCCTAACCCTAAACCTAACCTTAACCCCAACCCTAAACCTAATCCTAACCCTAACCCTAACCCTTACCCTTACCCTATCCCTAACCCTAAACCTAACCCTAACCCTACCCTACCCAGTACCCTAACCCTAACCCTAACTTAACCCTGAACCTTACCCTTACACGAATCCTAACCCTAATCCTAAACCTAACCCTAACTCTTACCCTAACCCTAACCCTTACCCTAACCCTAACCCTAACCCTAACCCTTAAACTAAACCTAACCCTAACCCTAAACCTTACACTAACCCTAACCCTAGTCCTAACTCCTAACCCTAACCGTAAACCTAACTCTAACCCTAACCCTAACCCTAACCGTAACCATTACCCTAACTCTAACCCTAATCCTTACCCTAACCCTAACCCTAACCCTAACCTTAAATCTACCCCTAACCCCAATCCTAACCCTAACCTTAACCCTAAACCCAACCCTAACCCTTGCCCTTACCCTAACCCTAACCCTAAACCGAACACTAAACCTAACCCTAACCCTAACCCTAATACTTACCCTTATCCTAAACCTAAACCTAACACTAACAATTACCCTTATCCTAAACCCTACCATAACCCTTACCCTAACCCTAACCCTACCCTAACCCTAATCCTAACCCTAACCCTTACCCTTACCCTAACCCTAACCCGTACCCTAACCCATACCCTAACCCTAAACCTAAACCTTACCCTTACCTTAACCCTAACCCTAATCCTAACTGTTACGCTTACCTAACGCTAAACCTAAACCTAACCCTAACCCTAACCCTAACCCTTACCCTTACCCTAATCCTAAACCTAACCGTAACCCTAACCCTAACCCTAACCCAAACCCTAACTCTTACGTTAACCCTAACCCTAACCCTTACCCTTACCCTAACCCTAACCCTAACCTTAACCCCAACCCTAAACCTAATCCTAACCCTAAGACTTACCCTTACCCTAAACCTAACCCTAACACTTACCCTAACCCTAAACCTAAATCTAAGCCTAAACCTTACCCTTACCTGTACCCTAACAATAACCTTAACCCTAATCCTATACCTAACCCTAACCCTAACTCTTATCCTTACCCAAAACCTAACCCTAACCCAATCCCTAACCCTAAACATAACCCTAAACCGAGCCCTTACACTTACCCTAACCCTAACCCTAAACCTAACCCTAAACCTTACCCTTACCCTAACCCTAACCCTAACCCTAACCCTAACCCTAACCTTAACCAAAACCCTTACCCTAACCCTAACCCTAACCCTAACCCTTATCCTTACCCTAACCCTAACCCTAACTCTAACCCTAAACCTAACCCTAACCCTAACCCTAATCCTTAAATGTACCCTAACCCTAAACCTAACCTCAACCCCAACCGTAAACCTAACCCTAACCCTAACCCTTACTCTTACCCTATCCCTAACCCCAAACCTAACCCTAACGCTAACCCTAACCATTACCCTAACTCTAACCCTAATCCTAAACCTAACCCTTACCCTTACCCTAACCCTAACCCTAACCCTAACTCTTACCCTAACCCTAACACCTACCCTTACACAAACCCTAACCCTAACCCTTAAACTAAACCTAACACTAACCCTTACCCTAACCCTTACCCTAGGCCTAACTGCGAACCCTAACCCTAAACCTAACACTAACCCTAACCCTAAACCTAAACTTAACCCTTAAACTAACTCTAACCCTAACCCTTACCCTAATCCTAACCCTAACTCTCACCTTAACCCTAATCCTAACACTAATCCTAACCCTAAACTTAACCCTAACCCTATCCCTAACCCTTGCCCTTACCCTAAGCCTAACACTAATCCTAACACTAACCCTAACCCTAACCCTAACCCTAACCCTAACCGTAACGCTAAATCTAACCCTAATCCTAACCCTAACCATAACCCTTACCCTAACCCTAACCCTAACCCTAACCTCAACCTTAACCCTAACCCTAACTCTAACCCTAACCCTAACCCTTACCCTAACCCTAACCCTAACCCTAACCCTAACCCTTACCATTACCCTCGCCCTAACCTTAACCTTAACCCTCACCCTACCCCTAACCTTAATTGTAACATATTTCTTACCCTAAAACTAACCCTAAACCTAAACCTAAACCGAAACCTAACCCTTACGCTTACCCTAACCCTAACCCTAACCCTAACCCTGACCAAAACTTTAACCCTAAACCTGACCCTTACCCTAACCCTAACCGTAAAACTAACCCTAACCCTAACACTTACCCTAACCCTAACCCTAACCCTAACACATAACCTTACACTAACCCTAACCCTTACCCTAAACCTAATCCTTAAATGTACCCTAACCCTAAACCTAAACTTAACCCCAACTCTAAACTTAACCCTAACCCTAAACCTAACCCTAACCCTAACCCTAACCCTAACCATTACCCTAACCCTAACCCTAACCCTAGTCCTAACCCTAACCCTTACCCTTACCCTAACCCTAACCCTAAACCTAAACCTAACCCTAACCCTAACCCTTAAACTAACCCTACCCTAACCCTAACCCTAACCCTAACCCTAACCCTAAGCCTAACTCCTAACCCTAAACCAAAACCTAACCCTAATCCTTACCCTTATCCTAAACCTAACCCTAACACTAATATTTAACCTTACCCTAAACCCTACCCTAACCCTAATCCTAACCCTAACCCTTACCCTTACCCTAACCCTAACCCTAACCCTTACCCTCACCCTAACCCTAACCCTAACCTTAAACCTAACCCTAACCCTAACCTAACCCTTACCCTGACCCTAACCCTAACCCTTACACTTACCCTAACACTAAAACTAACCCTAACCCTATCCCTAACCCTTACCCTTACCCTAACCCTAACCCTAACCTTAAACCTAACCCTAACCCTAACCCTAAACCTTACCCTAACCTAACCCTAACCCTTACCCTAACCCTAACCCTAACCCTAACCCTAACCTTAACCCTAATCCTAACATTAACCCTAACAATTACCCTTACCCTAACCCTAACACTAACCCTAAGCCTAAACCTAACCTTAACCCTAACCCTAATCCTTGCCCTTACACTAACCCTAACTCTAACTCTAACCCTAACCCTAACACTTACCCTAAACCTAACCCTTACCCCAACCCTAATCCTAACTCTAAACTCAAACTTAACCGTAACACTAACCCTAACATTAACCCTTACCCTTACTCTAACACTAAGCCTAACCCTAACCTTAAACCTAACCCTAACCCTAACCCTAACCCTTACCCTAACCATAACCCTAATCATAACCCTAAACCTAACCCTAATCCTAACCTTAACCCTAACCCTAACCTTAACTCTAACATTTATCCTTACCCTAACCCTAACCCTAAACCTAACCCTAACCCTGAACCTAACCCTTACCCTTACCCTAACCCTAACCCTAACCCTAACCCTGAGCCTAAATTTAACCCTAACCCTTACCCTTACCCTAACACTAACCGTAACCCTAACCCTAACCCTAACCCTAACACTTACCCTAACCCTAACCCTAAGCCTAATCCTAACCCTAACCCCAACACATAACCCTACCCTAAACCTAACCCTAACCCTAACCCTAACCCTAACCCTAAACATAACCCTAATCCTAACCCTAACCCTAACTGTAAGCATAACCCTAACAATAATCCTAACCCTAATCCTTAAACGTACCCTAACCCTAAACCTAACCTTAACCCCAACCCTAAACCTAATCCTAACCCTAACCCTAACCCTTACCCTTACCCTATCCCTAACCCTAAACCTAACCCTAACCCTACCCTACCCAGTACCCTAACCCTAACCCTAACTTAACCCTGAACCTTACCCTTACACGAATCCTAACCCTAATCCTAAACCTAACCCTAACTCTTACCCTAACCCTAACCCTTACCCTAACCCTAACCCTAACCCTAACCCTTAAACTAAACCTAACCCTAACCCTAAACCTTACACTAACCCTAACCCTAGTCCTAACTCCTAACCCTAACCGTAAACCTAACTCTAACCCTAACCCTAACCCTAACCGTAACCATTACCCTAACTCTAACCCTAATCCTTACCCTAACCCTAACCCTAACCCTAACCTTAAATCTACCCCTAACCCCAATCCTAACCCTAACCTTAACCCTAAACCCAACCCTAACCCTTGCCCTTACCCTAACCCTAACCCTAAACCGAACACTAAACCTAACCCTAACCCTAACCCTAATACTTACCCTTATCCTAAACCTAAACCTAACACTAACAATTACCCTTATCCTAAACCCTACCATAACCCTTACCCTAACCCTAACCCTACCCTAACCCTAATCCTAACCCTAACCCTTACCCTTACCCTAACCCTAACCCGTACCCTAACCCATACCCTAACCCTAAACCTAAACCTTACCCTTACCTTAACCCTAACCCTAATCCTAACTGTTACGCTTACCTAACGCTAAACCTAAACCTAACCCTAACCCTAACCCTAACCCTTACCCTTACCCTAATCCTAAACCTAACCGTAACCCTAACCCTAACCCTAACCCAAACCCTAACTCTTACGTTAACCCTAACCCTAACCCTTACCCTTACCCTAACCCTAACCCTAACCTTAACCCCAACCCTAAACCTAATCCTAACCCTAAGACTTACCCTTACCCTAAACCTAACCCTAACACTTACCCTAACCCTAAACCTAAATCTAAGCCTAAACCTTACCCTTACCTGTACCCTAACAATAACCTTAACCCTAATCCTATACCTAACCCTAACCCTAACTCTTATCCTTACCCAAAACCTAACCCTAACCCAATCCCTAACCCTAAACATAACCCTAAACCGAGCCCTTACACTTACCCTAACCCTAACCCTAAACCTAACCCTAAACCTTACCCTTACCCTAACCCTAACCCTAACCCTAACCCTAACCTTAACCAAAACCCTTACCCTAAACCTAACCCTAACCCTAACCCTTATCCTTACCCTAACCCTAACCCTAACTCTAACCCTAACCCTAACCCTAACCCTAACCCTAATCCTTAAATGTACCCTAACCCTAAACCTAACCTCAACCCCAACCGTAAACCTAACCCTAACCCTAACCCTTACTCTTACCCTATCCCTAACCCCAAACCTAACCCTAACGCTAACCCTAACCATTACCCTAACTCTAACCCTAATCCTAAACCTAACCCTTACCCTTACCCTAACCCTAACCCTAACCCTAACTCTTACCCTAACCCTAACACCTACCCTTACACAAACCCTAACCCTAACCCTTAAACTAAACC
Source organism: Megascapheus bottae (assembly GCA_024803745.1). NCBI lineage: Eukaryota > Metazoa > Chordata > Mammalia > Rodentia > Geomyidae > Megascapheus > Megascapheus bottae. Next base: position 394,621 of record JANJXV010000291.1, read on the forward strand.
TAACACTAACCCTTACCCTAACCCTTACCCTAGGCCTAACTGCGAACCCTAACCCTAAACCTAACACTAACCCTAACCCTAAACCTAAACTTAACCCTTAAACTAACTCTAACCCTAACCCTTACCCTAATCCTAACCCTAACTCTCACCTTAACCCTAATCCTAACACTAATCCTAACCCTAAACTTAACCCTAACCCTATCCCTAACCCTTGCCCTTACCCTAAGCCTAACACTAATCCTAACACTAACCCTAACCCTAACCGTAACGCTAAATCTAACCCTAATCCTAACCCTAACCATAACCCTTACCCTAACCCTAACCCTAACCCTAACCTCAACCTTAACCCTAACCCTAACTCTAACCCTAACCCTAACCCTTACCCTAACCCTAACCCTAACCCTAACCCTTACCATTACCCTCGCCCTAACCTTAACCTTAACCCTCACCCTACCCCTAACCTTAATTGTAACATATTTCTTACCCTAAAACTAACCCTAAACCTAAACCTAAACCGAAACCTAACCCTTACGCTTACCCTAACCCTAACCCTAACCCTAACCCTGACCAAAACTTTAACCCTAAACCTGACCCTTACCCTAACCCTAACCGTAAAACTAACCCTAACCCTAACACTTACCCTAACCCTAACCCTAACCCTAACACATAACCTTACACTAACCCTAACCCTTACCCTAAACCTAATCCTTAAATGTACCCTAACCCTAAACCTAAACTTAACCCCAACTCTAAACTTAACCCTAACCCTAAACCTAACCCTAACCCTAACCCTAACCCTAACCATTACCCTAACCCTAACCCTAACCCTAGTCCTAACCCTAACCCTTACCCTTACCCTAACCCTAACCCTAAACCTAAACCTAACCCTAACCCTAACCCTTAAACTAACCCTACCCTAACCCTAACCCTAACCCTAACCCTAACCCTAAGCCTAACTCCTAACCCTAAACCAAAACCTAACCCTAATCCTTACCCTTATCCTAAACCTAACCCTAACACTAATATTTAACCTTACCCTAAACCCTACCCTAACCCTAATCCTAACCCTAACCCTTACCCTTACCCTAACCCTAACCCTAACCCTTACCCTCACCCTAACCCTAACCCTAACCTTAAACCTAACCCTAACCCTAACCTAACCCTTACCCTGACCCTAACCCTAACCCTTACACTTACCCTAACACTAAAACTAACCCTAACCCTATCCCTAATCCTTACCCTTACCCTAACCCTAACCCTAACCTTAAACCTAACCCTAACCCTAACCCTAAACCTTACCCTAACCTAACCCTAACCCTTACCCTAACCCTAACCCTAACCCTAACCCTAACCTTAACCCTAATCCTAACATTAACCCTAACAATTACCCTTACCCTAACCCTAACACTAACCCTAAGCCTAAACCTAACCTTAACCCTAACCCTAATCCTTGCCCTTACACTAACCCTAACTCTAACTCTAACCCTAACCCTAACACTTACCCTAAACCTAACCCTTACCCCAACCCTAATCCTAACTCTAAACTCAAACTTAACCGTAACACTAACCCTAACATTAACCCTTACCCTTACTCTAACACTAAGCCTAACCCTAACCTTAAACCTAACCCTAACCCTAACCCTAACCCTTATCCTAACCATAACCCTAATCATAACCCTAAACCTAACCCTAATCCTAACCTTAACCCTAACCCTAACCTTAACTCTAACATTTATCCTTACCCTAACCCTAACCCTAAACCTAACCCTAACCCTGAACCTAACCCTTACCCTTACCCTAACCCTAACCCTAACCCTAACCCTGAGCCTAAATTTAACCCTAACCCTTACCCTTACCCTAACACTAACCGTAACCCTAACCCTAACCCTAACCCTAACACTTACCCTAACCCTAACCCTAAGCCTAATCCTAACCCTAACCCCAACACATAACCCTACCCTAAACCTAACCCTAACCCTAACCCTAACCCTAACCCTAAACATAACCCTAATCCTAACCCTAACCCTAACTATAAGCATAACCCTAACAATAATCCTAACCCTAATCCTTAAACGTACCCTAACCCTAAACCTAACCTTAACCCCAACCCTAAACCTAATCCTAACCCTAACCCTAACCCTTACCCTTACCCTATCCCTAACCCTAAACCTAACCCTAACCCTACCCTACCCAGTACCCTAACCCTAACCCTAACTTAACCCTGAACCTTACCCTTACACGAATCCTAACCCTAATCCTAAACCTAACCCTAACTCTTACCCTAACCCTAACCCTTACCCTAACCCTAACCCTAACCCTAACCCTTAAACTAAACCTAACCCTAACCCTAAACCTTACACTAACCCTAACCCTAGTCCTAACTCCTAACCCTAACCGTAAACCTAACTCTAACCCTAACCCTAACCCTAACCGTAACCATTACCCTAACTCTAACCCTAATCCTTACCCTAACCCTAACCCTAACCCTAACCTTAAATCTACCCCTAACCCCAATCCTAACCCTAACCTTAACCCTAAACCCAACCCTAACCCTTGCCCTTACCCTAACCCTAACCCTAAACCGAACACTAAACCTAACCCTAACCCTAACCCTAATACTTACACTTATCCTAAACCTAAACCTAACACTAACAATTACCCTTATCCTAAACCCTACCATAACCCTTACCCTAACCCTAACCCTACCCTAACCCTAATCCTAACCCTAACCCTTACCCTTACCCTAACCCTAACCCGTACCCTAACCCATACCCTAACCCTAAACCTAAACCTTACCCTTACCTTAACCCTAACCCTAATCCTAACTGTTACGCTTACCTAACGCTAAACCTAAACCTAACCCTAACCCTAACCCTAACCCTTACCCTTACCCTAATCCTAAACCTAACCGTAACCCTAACCCTAACCCTAACCCAAACCCTAACTCTTACGTTAACCCTAACCCTAACCCTTACCCTTACCCTAACCCTAACCCTAACCTTAACCCCAACCCTAAACCTAATCCTAACCCTAAGACTTACCCTTACCCTAAACCTAACCCTAACACTTACCCTAACCCTAAACCTAAATCTAAGCCTAAACCTTACCCTTACCTGTACCCTAACAATAACCTTAACCCTAATCCTATACCTAACCCTAACCCTAACTCTTATCCTTACCCAAAACCTAACCCTAACCCAATCCCTAACCCTAAACATAACCCTAAACCGAGCCCTTACACTTACCCTAACCCTAACCCTAAACCTAACCCTAAACCTTACCCTTACCCTAACCCTAACCCTAACCCTAACCCTAACCTTAACCAAAACCCTTACCCTAAACCTAACCCTAACCCTAACCCTTATCCTTACCCTAACCCTAACCCTAACTCTAACCCTAACCCTAACCCTAACCCTAACCCTAATCCTTAAATGTACCCTAACCCTAAACCTAACCTCAATCCCAACCGTAAACCTAACCCTAACCCTAACCCTTACTCTTACCCTATCCCTAACCCCAAACCTAACCCTAACGCTAACCCTAACCATTACCCTAACTCTAACCCTAATCCTAAACCTAACCCTTACCCTTACCCTAACCCTAACCCTAACCCTAACTCTTACCCTAACCCTAACACCTACCCTTACACAAACCCTAACCCTAACCCTTAAACTAAACCTAACACTAACCCTTACCCTAACCCTTACCCTAGGCCTAACTGCGAACCCTAACCCTAAACCTAACACTAACCCTAACCCTAAACCTAAACTTAACCCTTAAACTAACTCTAACCCTAACCCTTACCCTAATCCTAACCCTAACTCTCACCTTAACCCTAATCCTAACACTAATCCTAACCCTAAACTTAACCCTAACCCTATCCCTAACCCTTGCCCTTACCCTAAGCCTAACACTAATCCTAACACTAACCCTAACCCTAACCCTAACCCTAACCCTAACCGTAACGCTAAATCTAACCCTAATCCTAACCCTAACCATAACCCTTACCCTAACCCTAACCCTAACCCTAACCTCAACCTTAACCCTAACCCTAACTCTAACCCTAACCCTAACCCTTACCCTAACCCTAACCCTAACCCTAACCCTTACCATTACCCTCGCCCTAACCTTAACCTTAACCCTCACCCTACCCCTAACCTTAATTGTAACATATTTCTTACCCTAAAACTAACCCTAAACCTAAACCTAAACCGAAACCTAACCCTTACGCTTACCCTAACCCTAACCCTAAC
>JANJXV010000291.1:398973-408973 GCA_024803745.1 Megascapheus bottae
ACCCTAACCATAACCCTTACCCTAACCCTAACCCTAACCCTAACCTCAACCTTAACCCTAACCCTAACTCTAACCCTAACCCTAACCCTTACCCTAACCCTAACCCTAACCCTAACCCTTACCATTACCCTCGCCCTAACCTTAACCTTAACCCTCACCCTACCCCTAACCTTAATTGTAACATATTTCTTACCCTAAAACTAACCCTAAACCTAAACCTAAACCGAAACCTAACCCTTACGCTTACCCTAACCCTAACCCTAACCCTAACCCTGACCAAAACTTTAACCCTAAACCTGACCCTTACCCTAACCCTAACCGTAAAACTAACCCTAACCCTAACACTTACCCTAACCCTAACCCTAACCCTAACACATAACCTTACACTAACCCTAACCCTTACCCTAAACCTAATCCTTAAATGTACCCTAACCCTAAACCTAAACTTAACCCCAACTCTAAACTTAACCCTAACCCTAAACCTAACCCTAACCCTAACCCTAACCCTAACCATTACCCTAACCCTAACCCTAACCCTAGTCCTAACCCTAACCCTTACCCTTACCCTAACCCTAACCCTAAACCTAAACCTAACCCTAACCCTAACCCTTAAACTAACCCTACCCTAACCCTAACCCTAACCCTAACCCTAACCCTAAGCCTAACTCCTAACCCTAAACCAAAACCTAACCCTAATCCTTACCCTTATCCTAAACCTAACCCTAACACTAATATTTAACCTTACCCTAAACCCTACCCTAACCCTAATCCTAACCTAACCCTTACCCTTACCCTTACCCTAACCCTAACCCTAACCCTTACCCTCACCCTAACCCTAACCCTAACCTTAAACCTAACCCTAACCCTAACCTAACCCTTACCCTGACCCTAACCCTAACCCTTACACTTACCCTAACACTAAAACTAACCCTAACCCTATCCCTAATCCTTACCCTTACCCTAACCCTAACCCTAACCTTAAACCTAACCCTAACCCTAACCCTAAACCTTACCCTAACCTAACCCTAACCCTTACCCTAACCCTAACCCTAACCCTAACCCTAACCTTAACCCTAATCCTAACATTAACCCTAACAATTACCCTTACCCTAACCCTAACACTAACCCTAAGCCTAAACCTAACCTTAACCCTAACCCTAATCCTTGCCCTTACACTAACCCTAACTCTAACTCTAACCCTAACCCTAACACTTACCCTAAACCTAACCCTTACCCCAACCCTAATCCTAACTCTAAACTCAAACTTAACCGTAACACTAACCCTAACATTAACCCTTACCCTTACTCTAACACTAAGCCTAACCCTAACCTTAAACCTAACCCTAACCCTAACCCTAACCCTTATCCTAACCATAACCCTAATCATAACCCTAAACCTAACCCTAATCCTAACCTTAACCCTAACCCTAACCTTAACTCTAACATTTATCCTTACCCTAACCCTAACCCTAAACCTAACCCTAACCCTGAACCTAACCCTTACCCTTACCCTAACCCTAACCCTAACCCTAACCCTGAGCCTAAATTTAACCCTAACCCTTACCCTTACCCTAACACTAACCGTAACCCTAACCCTAACCCTAACCCTAACACTTACCCTAACCCTAACCCTAAGCCTAATCCTAACCCTAACCCCAACACATAACCCTACCCTAAACCTAACCCTAACCCTAACCCTAACCCTAACCCTAAACATAACCCTAATCCTAACCCTAACCCTAACTATAAGCATAACCCTAACAATAATCCTAACCCTAATCCTTAAACGTACCCTAACCCTAAACCTAACCTTAACCCCAACCCTAAACCTAATCCTAACCCTAACCCTAACCCTTACCCTTACCCTATCCCTAACCCTAAACCTAACCCTAACCCTACCCTACCCAGTACCCTAACCCTAACCCTAACTTAACCCTGAACCTTACCCTTACACGAATCCTAACCCTAATCCTAAACCTAACCCTAACTCTTACCCTAACCCTAACCCTTACCCTAACCCTAACCCTAACCCTAACCCTTAAACTAAACCTAACCCTAACCCTAAACCTTACACTAACCCTAACCCTAGTCCTAACTCCTAACCCTAACCGTAAACCTAACTCTAACCCTAACCCTAACCCTAACCGTAACCATTACCCTAACTCTAACCCTAATCCTTACCCTAACCCTAACCCTAACCCTAACCTTAAATCTACCCTAACCCCAATCCTAACCCTAACCTTAACCCTAAACCCAACCCTAACCCTTGCCCTTACCCTAACCCTAACCCTAAACCGAACACTAAACCTAACCCTAACCCTAACCCTAATACTTACACTTATCCTAAACCTAAACCTAACACTAACAATTACCCTTATCCTAAACCCTACCATAACCCTTACCCTAACCCTAACCCTACCCTAACCCTAATCCTAACCCTAACCCTTACCCTTACCCTAACCCTAACCCGTACCCTAACCCATACCCTAACCCTAAACCTAAACCTTACCCTTACCTTAACCCTAACCCTAATCCTAACTGTTACGCTTACCTAACGCTAAACCTAAACCTAACCCTAACCCTAACCCTAACCCTTACCCTTACCCTAATCCTAAACCTAACCGTAACCCTAACCCTAACCCTAACCCAAACCCTAACTCTTACGTTAACCCTAACCCTAACCCTTACCCTTACCCTAACCCTAACCCTAACCTTAACCCCAACCCTAAACCTAATCCTAACCCTAAGACTTACCCTTACCCTAAACCTAACCCTAACACTTACCCTAACCCTAAACCTAAATCTAAGCCTAAACCTTACCCTTACCTGTACCCTAACAATAACCTTAACCCTAATCCTATACCTAACCCTAACCCTAACTCTTATCCTTACCCAAAACCTAACCCTAACCCAATCCCTAACCCTAAACATAACCTAAACCGAGCCCTTACACTTACCCTAACCCTAACCCTAAACCTAACCCTAAACCTTACCCTTACCCTAACCCTAACCCTAACCCTAACCCTAACCTTAACCAAAACCCTTACCCTAAACCTAACCCTAACCCTAACCCTTATCCTTACCCTAACCCTAACCCTAACTCTAACCCTAACCCTAACCCTAACCCTAACCCTAATCCTTAAATGTACCCTAACCCTAAACCTAACCTCAATCCCAACCGTAAACCTAACCCTAACCCTAACCCTTACTCTTACCCTATCCCTAACCCCAAACCTAACCCTAACGCTAACCCTAACCATTACCCTAACTCTAACCCTAATCCTAAACCTAACCCTTACCCTTACCCTAACCCTAACCCTAACCCTAACTCTTACCCTAACCCTAACACCTACCCTTACACAAACCCTAACCCTAACCCTTAAACTAAACCTAACACTAACCCTTACCCTAACCCTTACCCTAGGCCTAACTGCGAACCCTAACCCTAAACCTAACACTAACCCTAACCCTAAACCTAAACTTAACCCTTAAACTAACTCTAACCCTAACCCTTACCCTAATCCTAACCCTAACTCTCACCTTAACCCTAATCCTAACACTAATCCTAACCCTAAACTTAACCCTAACCCTATCCCTAACCCTTGCCCTTACCCTAAGCCTAACACTAATCCTAACACTAACCCTAACCTAACCCTAACCCTAACCCTAACCGTAACGCTAAATCTAACCCTAATCCTAACCCTAACCATAACCCTTACCCTAACCCTAACCCTAACCCTAACCTCAACCTTAACCCTAACCCTAACTCTAACCCTAACCCTAACCCTTACCCTAACCCTAACCCTAACCCTAACCCTTACCATTACCCTCGCCCTAACCTTAACCTTAACCCTCACCCTACCCCTAACCTTAATTGTAACATATTTCTTACCCTAAAACTAACCCTAAACCTAAACCTAAACCGAAACCTAACCCTTACGCTTACCCTAACCCTAACCCTAACCCTAACCCTGACCAAAACTTTAACCCTAAACCTGACCCTTACCCTAACCCTAACCGTAAAACTAACCCTAACCCTAACACTTACCCTAACCCTAACCCTAACCCTAACACATAACCTTACACTAACCCTAACCCTTACCCTAAACCTAATCCTTAAATGTACCCTAACCCTAAACCTAAACTTAACCCCAACTCTAAACTTAACCCTAACCCTAAACCTAACCCTAACCCTAACCCTAACCCTAACCATTACCCTAACCCTAACCCTAACCCTAGTCCTAACCCTAACCCTTACCCTTACCCTAACCCTAACCCTAAACCTAAACCTAACCCTAACCCTAACCCTTAAACTAACCCTACCCTAACCCTAACCCTAACCCTAACCCTAACCCTAACCCTAAGCCTAACTCCTAACCCTAACCAAAACCTAACCCTAATCCTTACCCTTATCCTAAACCTAACCCTAACACTAATATTTAACCTTACCCTAAACCCTACCCTAACCCTAATCCTAACCCTAACCCTTACCCTTACCCTAACCCTAACCCTAACCCTTACCCTCACCCTAACCCTAACCCTAACCTTAAACCTAACCCTAACCCTAACCTAACCCTTACCCTGACCCTAACCCTAACCCTTACACTTACCCTAACACTAAAACTAACCCTAACCCTATCCCTAACCCTTACCCTTACCCTAACCCTAACCCTAACCTTAAACCTAACCCTAACCCTAACCCTAAACCTTACCCTAACCTAACCCTAACCCTTACCCTAACCCTAACCCTAACCCTAACCCTAACCTTAACCCTAATCCTAACATTAACCCTAACAATTACCCTTACCCTAACCCTAACACTAACCCTAAGCCTAAACCTAACCTTAACCCTAACCCTAATCCTTGCCCTTACACTAACCCTAACTCTAACTCTAACCCTAACCCTAACACTTACCCTAAACCTAACCCTTACCCCAACCCTAATCCTAACTCTAAACTCAAACTTAACCGTAACACTAACCCTAACATTAACCCTTACCCTTACTCTAACACTAAGCCTAACCCTAACCTTAAACCTAACCCTAACCCTAACCCTAACCCTTACCCTAACCATAACCCTAATCATAACCCTAAACCTAACCCTAATCCTAACCTTAACCCTAACCCTAACCTTAACTCTAACATTTATCCTTACCCTAACCCTAACCCTAAACCTAACCCTAACCCTGAACCTAACCCTTACCCTTACCCTAACCCTAACCCTAACCCTAACCCTGAGCCTAAATTTAACCCTAACCCTTACCCTTACCCTAACACTAACCGTAACCCTAACCCTAACACTTACCCTAACCCTAACCCTAAGCCTAATCCTAACCCTAACCCCAACACATAACCCTACCCTAAACCTAACCCTAACCCTAACCCTAACCCTAACCCTAAACATAACCCTAATCCTAACCCTAACCCTAACTGTAAGCATAACCCTAACAATAATCCTAACCCTAATCCTTAAACGTACCCTAACCCTAAACCTAACCTTAACCCCAACCCTAAACCTAATCCTAACCCTAACCCTAACCCTTACCCTTACCCTATCCCTAACCCTAAACCTAACCCTAACCCTACCCTACCCAGTACCCTAACCCTAACCCTAACTTAACCCTGAACCTTACCCTTACACGAATCCTAACCCTAATCCTAAACCTAACCCTAACTCTTACCCTAACCCTAACCCTTACCCTAACCCTAACCCTAACCCTAACCCTTAAACTAAACCTAACCCTAACCCTAAACCTTACACTAACCCTAACCCTAGTCCTAACTCCTAACCCTAACCGTAAACCTAACTCTAACCCTAACCCTAACCCTAACCGTAACCATTACCCTAACTCTAACCCTAATCCTTACCCTAACCCTAACCCTAACCCTAACCTTAAATCTACCCCTAACCCCAATCCTAACCCTAACCTTAACCCTAAACCCAACCCTAACCCTTGCCCTTACCCTAACCCTAACCCTAAACCGAACACTAAACCTAACCCTAACCCTAACCCTAATACTTACACTTATCCTAAACCTAAACCTAACACTAACAATTACCCTTATCCTAAACCCTACCATAACCCTTACCCTAACCCTAACCCTACCCTAACCCTAATCCTAACCCTAACCCTTACCCTTACCCTAACCCTAACCCGTACCCTAACCCATACCCTAACCCTAAACCTAAACCTTACCCTTACCTTAACCCTAACCCTAATCCTAACTGTTACGCTTACCTAACGCTAAACCTAAACCTAACCCTAACCCTAACCCTAACCCTTACCCTTACCCTAATCCTAAACCTAACCGTAACCCTAACCCTAACCCTAACCCAAACCCTAACTCTTACGTTAACCCTAACCCTAACCCTTACCCTTACCCTAACCCTAACCCTAACCTTAACCCCAACCCTAAACCTAATCCTAACCCTAAGACTTACCCTTACCCTAAACCTAACCCTAACACTTACCCTAACCCTAAACCTAAATCTAAGCCTAAACCTTACCCTTACCTGTACCCTAACAATAACCTTAACCCTAATCCTATACCTAACCCTAACCCTAACTCTTATCCTTACCCAAAACCTAACCCTAACCCAATCCCTAACCCTAAACATAACCCTAAACCGAGCCCTTACACTTACCCTAACCCTAACCCTAAACCTAACCCTAAACCTTACCCTTACCCTAACCCTAACCCTAACCCTAACCCTAACCTTAACCAAAACCCTTACCCTAAACCTAACCCTAACCCTAACCCTTATCCTTACCCTAACCCTAACCCTAACTCTAACCCTAAACCTAACCCTAACCCTAACCCTAATCCTTAAATGTACCCTAACCCTAAACCTAACCTCAACCCCAACCGTAAACCTAACCCTAACCCTAACCCTTACTCTTACCCTATCCCTAACCCCAAACCTAACCCTAACGCTAACCCTAACCATTACCCTAACTCTAACCCTAATCCTAAACCTAACCCTTACCCTTACCCTAACCCTAACCCTAACCCTAACTCTTACCCTAACCCTAACACCTACCCTTACACAAACCCTAACCCTAACCCTTAAACTAAACCTAACACTAACCCTTACCCTAACCCTTACCCTAGGCCTAACTGCGAACCCTAACCCTAAACCTAACACTAACCCTAACCCTAAACCTAAACTTAACCCTTAAACTAACTCTAACCCTAACCCTTACCCTAATCCTAACCCTAACTCTCACCTTAACCCTAATCCTAACACTAATCCTAACCCTAAACTTAACCCTAACCCTATCCCTAACCCTTGCCCTTACCCTAAGCCTAACACTAATCCTAACACTAACCCTAACCCTAACCCTAACCCTAACCCTAACCGTAACGCTAAATCTAACACTAATCCTAACCCTAACCATAACCCTTACCCTAACCCTAACCCTAACCCTAACCTCAACCTTAACCCTAACCCTAACTCTAACCCTAACCCTAACCCTTACCCTAACCCTAACCCTAACCCTAACCCTAACCCTTACCATTACCCTCGCCCTAACCTTAACCTTAACCCTCACCCTACCCCTAACCTTAATTGTAACATATTTCTTACCCTAAAACTAACCCTAAACCTAAACCTAAACCGAAACCTAACCCTTACGCTTACCCTAACCCTAACCCTAACCCTAACCCTGACCAAAACTTTAACCCTAAACCTGACCCTTACCCTAACCCTAACCGTAAAACTAACCCTAACCCTAACACTTACCCTAACCCTAACCCTAACCCTAACACATAACCTTACACTAACCCTAACCCTTACCCTAAACCTAATCCTTAAATGTACCCTAACCCTAAACCTAAACTTAACCCCAACTCTAAACTTAACCCTAACCCTAAACCTAACCCTAACCCTAACCCTAACCCTAACCATTACCCTAACCCTAACCCTAACCCTAGTCCTAACCCTAACCCTTACCCTTACCCTAACCCTAACCCTAAACCTAAACCTAACCCTAACCCTAACCCTTAAACTAACCCTACCCTAACCCTAACCCTAACCCTAACCCTAACCCTAAGCCTAACTCCTAACCCTAAACCAAAACCTAACCCTAATCCTTACCCTTATCCTAAACCTAACCCTAACACTAATATTTAACCTTACCCTAAACCCTACCCTAACCCTAATCCTAACCCTAACCCTTACCCTTACCCTAACCCTAACCCTAACCCTTACCCTCACCCTAACCCTAACCCTAACCTTAAACCTAACCCTAACCCTAACCTAACCCTTACCCTGACCCTAACCCTAACCCTTACACTTACCCTAACACTAAAACTAACCCTAACCCTATCCCTAACCCTTACCCTTACCCTAACCCTAACCCTAACCTTAAACCTAACCCTAACCCTAACCCTAAACCTTACCCTAACCTAACCCTAACCCTTACCCTAACCCTAACCCTAACCCTAACCCTAACCTTAACCCTAATCCTAACATTAACCCTAACAATTACCCTTACCCTAACCCTAACACTAACCCTAAGCCTAAACCTAACCTTAACCCTAACCCTAATCCTTGCCCTTACACTAACCCTAACTCTAACTCTAACCCTAACCCTAACACTTACCCTAAACCTAACCCTTACCCCAACCCTAATCCTAACTCTAAACTCAAACTTAACCGTAACACTAACCCTAACATTAACCCTTACCCTTACTCTAACACTAAGCCTAACCCTAACCTTAAACCTAACCCTAACCCTAACCCTAACCCTTACCCTAACCATAACCCTAATCATAACCCTAAACCTAACCCTAATCCTAACCTTAACCCTAACCCTAACCTTAACTCTAACATTTATCCTTACCCTAACCCTAACCCTAAACCTAACCCTAACCCTGAACCTAACCCTTACCCTTACCCTAACCCTAACCCTAACCCTAACCCTGAGCCTAAATTTAACCCTAACCCTTACCCTTACCCTAACACTAACCGTAACCCTAACCCTAACCCTAACCCTAACACTTACCCTAACCCTAACCCTAAGCCTAATCCTAACCCTAACCCCAACACATAACCCTACCCTAAACCTAACCCTAACCCTAACCCTAACCCTAACCCTAAACATAACCCTAATCCTAACCCTAACCCTAACTGTAAGCATAACCCTAACAATAATCCTAACCCTAATCCTTAAACGTACCCTAACCCTAAACCTAACCTTAACCCCAACCCTAAACCTAATCCTAACCCTAACCCTAACCCTTACCCTTACCCTATCCCTAACCCTAAACCTAACCCTAACCCTACCCTACCCAGTACCCTAACCCTAACCCTAACTTAACCCTGAACCTTACCCTTACACGAATCCTAACCCTAATCCTAAACCTAACCCTAACTCTTACCCTAACCCTAACCCTTACCCTAACCCTAACCCTAACCCTAACCCTTAAACTAAACCTAACCCTAACCCTAAACCTTACACTAACCCTAACCCTAGTCCTAACTCCTAACCCTAACCGTAAACCTAACTCTAACCCTAACCCTAACCCTAACCGTAACCATTACCCTAACTCTAACCCTAATCCTTACCCTAACCCTAACCCTAACCCTAACCTTAAATCTACCCCTAACCCCAATCCTAACCCTAACCTTAACCCTAAACCCAACCCTAACCCTTGCCCTTACCCTAACCCTAACCCTAAACCGAACACTAAACCTAACCCTAACCCTAACCCTAATACTTACCCTTATCCTAAACCTAAACCTAACACTAACAATTACCCTTATCCTAAACCCTACCATAACCCTTACCCTAACCCTAACCCTACCCTAACCCTAATCCTAACCCTAACCCTTACCCTTACCCTAACCCTAACCCGTACCCTAACCCATACCCTAACCCTAAACCTAAACCTTACCCTTACCTTAACCCTAACCCTAATCCTAACTGTTACGCTTACCTAACGCTAAACCTAAACCTAACCCTAACCCTAACCCTAACCCTTACCCTTACCCTAA
>JANJXV010000291.1:416473-423973 GCA_024803745.1 Megascapheus bottae
ACCGAACCCTTACACTTACACTAACCGTAACCCTAAACCTAACCCTAACCCTTAGCCTTACCCTAACACTAACCCTAACCCTAACCCTAACCTTACCCCTAACGCTAACCCTAACCCTAACCCTTACACTTACCCTAACCCTAAATTTAACCTAACCCTAAACCTAACCCTAACCCTAACCTTAACCCTAAGCCTAAACCTTGCCCTTACCCTAACCCTAACCCTAAACCTAACACTAACCCTAACCCTAACCCTTACCCTTACCCTAACCCTAACCCTAAACTTAACCCCAAACCTAAACCTAACTGTAACGCTAACCCTTACCCTAACACTTACCCTAACCCTAACCCTAACACTTAACCTTACCCTAACCCTAACCCTAACGCAAACCCTTACACTAACCCTAACCCTAACCCTAACGCTAACACTTACCATAAGCCTAACCCTAACCCTAACCCTTACCATAACCCTAACCCTAACCATAACCCTTTCCCTAACCTAACCCTAACCCTAACCCTAACACCTAAACCTAAAGCTTAACCTAACCCTAACCTTAACCTTAATCCTAAAACTTACTCTTACCCTAAACCTAATCCTAACCCTAACACTCACCCGTACCCTTACCCTAACCATAACCCTAACCATAACCCTAACCCTTACCCTTACCCTAACCCTAACTCTAACCATTACCCTAACCCTAACCCTAACACTTACCCTTACCCTTACCCTTACCCTTACCCTAACCCTAAACCTAACCCTTACCCTTACCCTAACCCTAACCCTTACCCTAACACTTACCCTAACCCTAATCCTAACCCTAACCCTTACAGTTATCCTAAACCTAAACCTAACCCTAGCCATAACCCTTAAACTAACCCTACCCTAACCCAAACCCTAACCCTAACCCTAACACTAACCCTAAGCCTAACCCCTAACCCTAAACCAAAACCTAACCCTAATCCTTACCCTTATCCTAAACCTAACACTAACATTTACCCTTACCATAAACCCTACCCTAACCCTAATCCTAACCCTAACCCTTACCCTAACCCTAACCCTAACCCTAACCCTTACACTTACCCTAACCCTAAAACTAACCCTTAACCTTACCCTAACCCTATCCCTAAAACAAACTCAAACCCTAACCCTAAACTTATCCCTAACCATAACCTAAACCTTACCCTTACCCTAACCCTAAACCTAACCCTAACCTTAACTCTAACCCTAACCCTAACCCTAACCCTAACCTGAACCCTAACACATACCCTAAGGCTAACCCTAACCCTTACGCTAACACTAACCCTAACTCTAACCCTAATCCTTACCCTTACCCTCACCCTAAACCTAACCTTAACCCTACCCTAAACCTATCCCTTACCCATACCCTAACCCTAACTTTGACCCTTACCCTAACCTAAACCTAACTCTAACCCTAAGCCTAACACTTACACTAACCCTAAACCTAACACTAACCTTAACCCTAACCCTAACCCTAACCCTTACCCTTAACCTAAACCTAACCCTAAACCTAACCCAAACCCTAACCCTTACTCTAAACCTAATCCTAAAACTTACCCTAACCCTAACCCTACTCTAACCTTAACCCTAACCCTAACCCTAACCCTTACCCTAACCCTAACCCTAAACCTTACCCTTAACCCTAACCCTAACCCTAACCTTAACCCAACCCTAAACCTAACGCAAACCCTAACCCTAACCCTTACCCTTATCCTCACCCTAACCCTAAACCTAACCCTAACCCTAACCCTAACCCTAACCCTTACCCTTACCCTTACCCTAACCCTAACCCTAAACCTAAACCTAACCCTAACCCTAAATTTAACTCTAACCTTTACCCTTACCCTAAACCTAACACTAACCCTAACCCTTACCCTTACCCTAACCCTAACCGTAACCAATAATCCTAACACTTACAAGAAACCTAACCCTAACCCTAACACCTAACCCTAACCCTAACACTATCCCTAACCCTAACTCCTAACCCTAACCCTAACCCTAACCCTTACCCTTACCCTAACCCTAAGCCTAACCCTAACACTGACCCTTACCCTAACCCCTACCCTAACCCTAACCCTAACCCTAACCCTACCCTAACAATAACCCTAACCCTAGCCCTAATCCTAACCCTAACTCTAACCCTAACACTAACCATAAACCTAACCCTAACCCTAAACCTAACCCTCACCCTTACCCTAAACCGAACCCTAAGCCTAACCCTACCCCTAACACTTTCACTAAAACTAACCCTAACTCTTACCCTTACCCTAACCCTAAACCTAACCCTAACACTAACACTAACCCTAACCATAACCCCAACCCTTAACCTAATCCTAACCTTAACCCTTACCCTAACCCTAACCCTAACCCTAATCCTTACCCTCACCCGAAACCTAACCCTAAACCTAACATTAACCCTAACACTAACCCTTACGCTTACCATAAACCTAACGCTAAAACTAACCCTAACCCTAACCCTAACCCTAACCCTTACAATAACTGTAAACATAAACCTAACCCTAACCCTAACCCCTAACCCTAAACCTTAATCTAACCCTAAACCTAACTCTAACCCTAACCTTAACCCTAACCCTAACACTTACCCTCACACTAACCCTAATCTGAAACCTAACACTTACCTTTACCCTAACACTAACCCTACCCTATCCCTTACCCTAACCCTAACCCTAACCCTAAACCTAACCCTAACCCTAACCCTTACCCTTACCCTTACCCAGAGCCTAACACTAATCCTAACCCTAAAACTAACACTTACCCTTAACCTAACACTAACCCTAACACTTACACTAACCCTAACCCTACCCCTAACATTAGCCCTAACACTTACCCTTACCCTAACCATCACCATCACCCTAACCCTTACCCTAACCCTACCACTAACCATAACTCTTACCCTAACACTAACCCTAAACCTAACCCTAACCCTAACCCTAACCTTAACCTAACCGTAACCCTAATCCTAACCCTAACCCTTACTCTAACCCTAAACCTAACTCTAACCCTAACCCTAACCCTAAACCTTACCCTAACCCTAACCCTAACACTTACCCTATCCCTAACCCTATCCCTAACACTAACCCTTATCCTAACCCTAACCCTAACCCTAACCTAACCCTTACCCTTACCCAAACCCTAATCCTAACCCTAACCCTAAGCTTAAACCTAACCTTAACCCTAACCCTAACCCTAAACTTAATGCTAACCCTAACCCTAACCCTAACCCCTACCCTGACCCTAATCCTAACCCTCATCCTTACCTAACCCTAACCCTAACCCTTACCCTTTCCCTAAACCTAACCGTAACCCCTAACCCTAACTCTTACCCATAACCTAACCCTATCCCCAATCATAACCTTACCCTAACCCTAACCCTAACCCTAAACCTTACCCTAACCCTAACCCAAACTTTAAACCTAACCCTAACCCTAAACCTAACCCTCACCCTTACCCTAATCCTAACCCAAACCCTAACCCTAAACCCAACCCTAACCCTAACCCTTACCCTTACCCAAAACCTAACCCTAACCCTTACCCTAACCCTAACCCTAACACTAATCCTAAACCTAACCCTAACCCTAACACTTACCCCAAACCTAAACCTACCCTTAACCCTTACACTAACACTAAGCCTAACAGTAACCCTTACCCTAAAACTAACCCTAACCCTAACCCCTAACCTTAACCCTTAACCTAACCCTAACCCTAAACTTAACCCTAACCCTTACCCTTACCCTAACCCTAAACCTAACTCTAAACCTAACACTAACCCTAACGCTAAACCTTACCGTAACCCTACCGCCAAGCCTTACCACAACCCTAATCCTAACCCTAACTACAACCTCAACCCTAACCATAACCCTAAACCTAACATTTACCCTTACCCTAACACTAACCCTAAACCTAACCCTAACCCTAAACATAACCCTAACCTTAACCCTAACCCTAAACCTAACCCTTGCCCTTACCCTAACCCTAACCCTAAACCTAACACTTACCCTAAAAATAAACCTAACCCTACCCCTTAACCTTACCTAACCCTAACCCTAACCCTAACCCTAACCTTTACACTTACCCTAACCATAACCCTAACCCTAAACCTAATCCTAACCCTAAGCCTAACCCTTACACTTACTCTAACCCTAAACCTAAACCTAACCCATACCCTTAGCCTCACCCTAACCCTAAACTTAATGCTAACCTTAATCCTAAACCTAACCCCTAACCCTAACCCTAACCCTTACCCTTATCCTAACCCTAAACCTAACCCTTACCCTTACCCTAACCCTAAACCTAACCCTAACCCTAATCCTTACCCTTACCCTAACCCTAACCCTAAACCTTATCCTTACCCTAAACCTAAACCAAACCTTACCCTAAATCTAACCCTAACCCTCACCCTAACTCTTACCCTTACCATAATCCTAACCCTAATCCTAACCCTTACCCTTACCCTATCGCTAACCCTAACCCAAACCTTAACCCTAACTCTAACACATACTCTACCAATAACACTAACCCTAAACCTAACCCTAACCCTTGCCCTAACACTAACCCTAACCCTTACCCTTACCCTAACTCTAACCCTAACTTAACCCCAACCCTAACACTAACCCTAAACCTAACACTAACCGTAACCCTAAACCTAACCCTAAACCTAACCCTAAACCTAACCATAACCCTAACCTTAACCTAACTCTTACACTTACCCTAACCCTAATACTAACCCTAACCCTAACCCTAACACTTACCATAAACCTAACCCTTAACCTAACCCTAACCCTAACCCGAACCCCTAACCTTAACCCTTAACCTAACCCCAGCACTAAACCTAACCCTAACCCTAACGCTAACCCTTACAATTACCCTAAACCTAACCCTAACCCTAACCCTTACCCTAACCCTAACCCTAACCCTAAACCTTATCCTTGCCCTAAACCTAACCCTAAACCTAACCCTAAACCTAACCCTAACCCTTACCGTTACTCTAACCCTAACCCGAACCCTAACACTAACCCTAACAGTTACCCTAAACCTAACCCTAACCCTAACCCTAACGCTTACCCTAACCCTAACTCTAAGCCTAACCTTTATCCTAACCCTAACCCTAACCCTAACACTAACCCTTACACATAACCTTACCCTAACCCTAACCCTAACCCTAACCGTAACACTAAACCTAACCCTAAACATAACCCTAACCCTAACCCTAAACCTAAGCCTAACCATAACCCGAAACCTAACCCTAACCTTAACCCTAATCCTAACCCAAAACCTAACCCTAAACCCAACCCTAACCCTAACCCTTACCCTTACCTTAACCCTAACCCTAACCCTTATCCCTAAACCTAACACTAATCCTAAACCTAACCCTAACCCTTACACTTACCCTAAATATAACCATAACCCTAAACCTTACACTAACCCTAACCCTACCGCCAACCCTTACCACAACCCTAACCATATCCCTAACTATAACCTTAACCCCAACCATAACCCTAAACCTAACATTTACCCTTAGCCTAACCCTAACCCTAAACCTAACCCTAACCATAACCCTAAACCTAACCCTAACCCTTGCCCTTACCCTAACCCTAACCCTACACCTAACACTAACCCTAGAAATAAACCTAACCCTAACCCTTACCCTTACCTATCCCTAACCCTAACCCTAACCCTAACCCTTAAACTTACTCTAACCCTAACCCTAACCCTAAACCTAAACCTAATCCTAACCCTAAGCCTAATCCTTACCCTTACCCTAACCCTAAACCTCACCCTAACCCTTACCCTTACCCTCACCCTAACCCTAACCTTAATACTAACCCTAACCCTAACCCTTACCCTTATCCTAACCATAACCCTAACCCTAACACTTACCCTTACGCTAACCCCTACCCTAACCCTAACCCTAACCCTAACCCTTACCCTAACCCTAACCCTAAACCTTACCCTTACCCTAACCCTAAACCTAACCCTAACATTAACCCTAACCCTAAACCTTACCCTTACCCTAACCCTAACCCTAACCCTAACCCTAAACCTTATCCTTACCCTAAACCTAACCCTAACCCTTACCCTAAACATAACACTAACCGTAACCTAACCCTTACCCTTACCCTATTGCTAATCCTAACCCTAACCTTAACCCTAACTCTAACACATACCCTTACCCTAACCCTAACCCTAACCCTAACAGTAACCCTAAAGATAACCCTAAAAATGACCCTAACCCTAAACGTAACCCTTACCCTAACCCTAACCCTAACCCTAACCCTTACCCTTACCCTTACCCTAACCCTGACCCTAACTTAACCCCAACCCTAAACCTAACCCTAACCCTAATGCTCACCCTTAACCTTACCCTAACCCTAACCCTAAACCTACTCTAACCCTAACCCTAATCCTCACCCTAACTCTTACCCTTACCCAAACCCTAACCCTAACCCTAAGACTAACGTTTACCCTAACCCTAACCCTAACCATAACCCTAACCCTAATCCTTATCCTAACCCTAACCCTAACCCTAACACATACCCTTACCCTAACCCTAACCCTAACCCTAAACCTAACCCTAAACCTATCCCTAACACTTACCATAAACCTAACCCTTACCCTAAACGTAACCCTAACCCGAACCCCTAACCATAACCCTTAACCTAACCACAGCACTAAACCTAACCCTAACCCTAACGCTAACCCTTACTCTTACCCTAACCCTAACCCTAAACCAAACTCTAACCCTAACCCATACCCTTACCCTAACCCTAAACCTAACCCTAACATTAACCCTAACCCTAAACCTTACCCTTACCCTAACCCTAACCCTAACACTAACCCTAACCCTAAACCTTATCCTTACCCTACACCTAACCCTAACCCTTACCCTAAACATAACACTAACCGTAACCTAACCCTTACCCTTACCCTATTGCTAATCCTAACCCTAACCTTAACCCTAACTCTAACACATACCCTTACCCTAACCCTAACCCTAACCCTAACAGTAACCCTAAAGATAACCCTAAAAATGACCCTAACCCTAAACCTAACCCTAACATTAACCCTAACCCTAAACCTTACCCTTACCCTAACCCTAACCCTAACCCTAACCCTAACCCTAAACCTTATCCTTACCCTAAACCTAACCCTAACCCTTACCCTAAACATAACACTAACCGTAACCTAACCCTTACCCTTACCCTATTGCTAATCCTAACCCTAACCTTAACCCTAACTCTAACACATACCCTTACCCTAACCCTAACCCTAACCCTAACAGTAACCCTAAAGATAACCCTAAAAATGACCCTAACCCTAAACGTAACCCTTACCATAACCCTAACCCTAACCCTAACCCTAACCCTAACCCTAAACCTTATCCTTACCCTAAACCTAACCCTAACCCTTACCCTTAACATAACACTAACCGTAACCTAACCCTTACCCTATTGCTAATCCTAA
>JANJXV010000291.1:426473-431473 GCA_024803745.1 Megascapheus bottae
AACCACAGCACTAAACCTAACCCTAACCCTAACGCTAACCCTTACTCTTACCCTAACCCTAACCCTAAACCAAACTCTAACCCTAACCCATACCCTTACCCTAACCCTAAACCTAACCCTAACATTAACCCTAACCCTAAACCTTACCCTTACCCTAACACTAACCCTAAACCTAACCCTAACCCCTAACCCTAACCCTAACCTTAACCTAACCCTAACCCTAAGCCTAACACTTACCCTAACCCTAAACCTCACCCTAACCCTTACCCTAACCCTAACACTAACCCTAACCCTAACCCTTACCCTAACCCTAACCCTAACCCTAACCCCTAACCCTAACCTTAACCTAACCCTAACCCTAACACCTAACCCTAACCCTAACACTAAGCCTTACCCTTACCCTAACCCTAACCCTTACCCTAAACCTAACCCTAACGCTAAACCTAACCTAACCCTAGCCCTAACCCTAAACCTTACCATTACCCTAACCCTAACCCTAACCCCTAACCCTAATCTTAACCTAACCCTAACCCTAACCCTAACCCTTACCCTAACCCTAACCCTAACACTAACACTAACCCTAACCCTAACACTAACCCTTACCCTAACCCTAAACCTAACCCTAATCCCTAACCCTAACTTAAACCTAACCCTAACCCTAAGCCTTACCCTTACCCTAACCCTAACCCTTACCCTAACCGTAACCCTAACCCTTACCCTAACCCTAACCCTAACCCTAACCTTAACCCTAACCCTAATCCTAAACCTAACCCTAAACCTAAACTTCACCCTAACCTTAACCCTAACCCTAAACATTACCATTACCCTAACCCTAACCCTAAGCCTAACACTAAACCTAACCCTAACTCTAACCCTAACCCTTACCCTTACCCTAAACCTAACCCCAAACCTAAACCTAACCCTAACAGATATGTCTAACCCTAACCCAAACCCTAACCCATACCCTTCTCCTAACACTAACCCTAACCCTAACACTTACCCTAACGCTAACCCTAACCCTTACAGTAACCCTAACCCTAACGCTAACCCTCACCCTTACCAATAACCTCACCCTAAACCTAAACTTAACCCTACCCTAAACCTAACACTTACCCTTACCCTAACCCTAACCCTGACCCTTACCCTAACCCTAAACCTAACTCTAAACCTAACCCTTACCCATACCCTTACACTAACCCTAACCCTAACCCTAAACCTAACCTTAACCCTAACCCTAAACCTAACCATATCCCTAACACTAACACTTATCCTAACCCTAACCCTAACCCTAACCTAACCCTTACCCTTACCCTAACCCTAACCCTAACCTTAACCCTAACCTTAACCCTAATCCTAACCCACCTCAATGGTAACCCTAACCCTAACCCCTACCCTGACCCTAACCCTAACCCTAATAATTTCCCTAACCCTAAACTTAACCCTTACCCTTTCCTTAACCCTAACCTAACCCCTAACTCTAAACCTTACCCTTAACCTAACCCTAACCCTAAACCTAACGCTAACCCTAACCCTAAACTTAACCCTACCCTAACCCTAATCCTAACCCTTAATCTTAAACTAACCCTAACCCCAAATATAACCCTAACCCTAACCCTAACCCCTAAGTCTAACCCTAACCCTAACCCTAACCCTAACCCTAACCTTAACCCTAACACTTACCCTTACCCTAACCCTAAACCTAACTCTACCACTAACCCTAACCCCAATCCTAACCCTAACCCTTACTCTAACCTTAACCATAACCGTAACCCTAACCTAATCCTTACCCTTACCCTTACCCTAACCCTAAACCTAACCCCAACCCTAAACCTAACCCTAACCCTAACCCTATCCCTTACCCTAACCCTAATCCTAACCCTAACCCTACACTTACCCTTACCCTAACCGTAAGCCTAGTCCTAACCCTTAACCTAAACCTAACCCTAACCTTAAACCCAACCCTAAACCTAACCTAACCCTTACCCTTACCCTAACACTTACCCCAACTTAACCCTAACCCTAACACTAACACTTACCCTTACCCTAACCCTTACCCTAACCCTAACCCTTACACTAACCCTAACCCTACCCCTTACCCTAACCCTAACACTTACACTTACCCTAACCCTAAACCTTACCCTAACCCTTACCCTAAACCTAACACTAACCCTAACCTTAACCCTAACCCTTACCCTAACCCTAAGATTAACCCTAACCCCTAACCCTAACCTTAACCTAACCCTAACCTTAACCCTTACCATACCTAAGCCTTACCCTTACCCTAACCCTAACCCTTACCCTAACCGTAACCCTAACCCTAACCTTAACCCTAACCCTAACCCTAACTCTTACCCTTACCCTAACCCTAACCCTAACCCTAAACCTAACACTAACCCTAACCCTAACGTAACCCTAACCCTAACCCTAAACCTTACCATTACCCTAACCCCAACCCTAAACCTAACACTAACCCTAACCCTAACTCTAACCCTAACCCTTACCCTTACCATAAACCTAACCCCAAACAGAACCGTAACCCTAATTCTAACCCTAAGCCCTAAGTGTAACCCTAACACTAACCCTAACCCATACCCTTATCCTAACACTAACCCTAACCCTAAAACATACCCTCACCCTAACCCTAACGCTAACGCTAACCCTTACACTAACCCTAACCCTAACTCTAACCCTAACCCTTACCCTTACCCTCACCCAAAACCTAACCTTAACTCTACCCTAAACCTAACCCTTACCCTTACCATAACTCAAACCCTTATCGTTTCCCTAACCCTAAACCTAACTCTAAACCTAACCCTAACCCTTACACTTACCCTAACCCTAACCCTAACCCTAACCCTAAACCTAACACTAAACCTACCACTAACCCTTATCCTAACCCTTACCCTAACCTTAACCTAACCCTTACCCTTACCCTTACCCTATCCCCAACCCTAACCTTAATCCTAACCTTAACCCTAACCCTAACCCTTACTATTACCCTAACATTAACCCTAAACCTAAACCTAAACATAACCCTATCCCTAACCTTAACCCCTACCCTGACCCTAACCCTAAACCTAATCCTTACCAAAACCCTAACCCTAACCCTTACCCTTTCCCTAACCTTAACCCTAACTCGAACCCTAAACCTTACCCTTAACCTAACCCTAACCCTAAACCTAATCCTAACCCTAACACTAACCCTAACCTTAAACCTACCTTAACCCTAACCCTAACCCTTACCCTTACCCTAACCCTAACAATAAACCTAACCCTGACCCTAACCCTAACCCTAATCTTAACCCTAACCCTAACCCTAACCTGAACCCAACCCTAAACCTAACGCTAACCCTAAACCTAACCCTTACCCTTACCCTTACCCTAACCCTAAGCCTAACCCTAACCCTAAACCAAACCCTAACCCTAAATTTAACCCTAACCTTTTCCCATACCCTAACCCTAACACTAACCCTAACCCTTACCCTTACCCTTACCCTAACCCTAACCCTAATCCTAACCCTAACTCTAACCCTAAGTCTAACACTAACGCTTAACCTAACCCTAACCCTAAGCATTTCCCTTACCCTAACCCTAACCCTAACCGCTAATCCTAAAGCTTACAATAAAACTAACCTTAACCCTAACACCTAACCCTAACCCTAACACTATCCCTAAGCCTAACTCCTAACCCTAACCCTAACCCTAACCCTTACCCTTATCCTAACCCTAAGCCTAACCCTAACACTTACCCTTACCCTAACCCCTACCCTAACCCTAACCCTAACCCTAACCTTACCCTAACAATAACCATACCCTTAGACCTAAACCTTACCCTAACCCTAACCCTAACACTAACCCTAAACCTAACCCTAACCCTAAACCTAACCCTCACCCTTACCCTAAACCTAACCCTAAGCCTAACCCTACCCCTTACCATTTCACTAAACCTAACCATAACTCTTACCCTTACCCTAAACCTAAACCTAACCCTAACCCTAACCCTAACCCTAACCCTAACCCCAGCCCTTAACCTAACCCTAACCTTAACCCTTACCCTTACCCTAACCCTAACCCTAACCCTAATCCTTACCCTCACCCGAAACCTAACCCTAAACCTAACATTAACACTAACACTAACCCTTACCCTTATCATAACCCTAACGCTAAAACTAAACCTAACCCTAACCCTAACCCTAACCCTTACAATAACCCTAAACATAAACCTAACCCTAACCCCTAACCCTAACCCTTAATCTAACCCTAACCTAACTATAACCCTAACCCTAACCTTAACCCTTACCCTAACACTTACCCTAACACTAACCCTAACCCGAAACATAACACTTACCTTTACCCTAACACTAACCCTACCCTATCCCTTACCCCAACCCTAACCCTAACCCTAAACCTAACCCTAACCATAACCGTTACCCTTACCCAGAGCCTAACACTCATCCTAACCCTAACCCTAACACTTACCCTTAACCTAACCCTAACCCTATCCTTAACACTAACCCTTATCCTATCCCTAAACCTAACCTAACCTAACCCTTACACTTAACCAATCCCTAACCCTAACCCTAAACCTATCCTTAACCCTAACCTTAACCCTAACCTTAACCCTAAACTTAATGCTAACCCTAACCCTAACCCTAACCCCTACACTGACCCTAACCCTAACCCTCATCCTTGCCCTAACCCTAACCCTAACCCTTACCCTTTCCCTAACCCTATCCGTAACCTCTAACCCTAACTCTTACCCATAACCTAACCCTAACCCTAAACATAACCCTAGCCCTAACAATAACCCTAACCTTAACCCTACCCTAACCCAGCCCTAACCCTTACCCTTACCCTAACCCTAACCCCAAACCTAACTCTAACCGTAATCCTAACACTAACCCCTAAGTCTAACCCTAACCCTAACCCTAACCTTAACCTTAAACCTAACACTTACCCTAAGGCTAACCCTAACCCTTACACTAACCCTAACCCTAACT
>JANJXV010000291.1:436473-441473 GCA_024803745.1 Megascapheus bottae
CATAACCCTAACCCTAACCCTAACCCTAACCCTAAACTTAACCCTACCCTAACCCAGCCCTAACCCTTACCCTTACCCTAACCCTCACCCCATACCTAACTCTAACCCGAACCCTAACACTAACCACGAAGTCTAACCCTAACTCTAACCCTAACCCTTATCCTTACCCTCACCCTAAACCTAACCTTAACCCTACACTAAACCTATCCCTTACCCTTACCCAAAACCCTAACCTGACCCTTACCCTAATCTAAACCTAACTCTAACCCTAAGCCTAACCCTTACACTAACCCTAAACCTAAACCTAACCTTAACCCTAACCCTAACCCTAACCCTTACCCTTAACCTAAACCTAATCCTAAACCTAAACCTAACCCTAAGCCTTACCCTAAACCTAACCCTAACCCTAACCCTAACCCTTACCCTAACCCTAAACCGAACCTTAACCGTACCCTAAACCTATCCCTTACCCTTACCCTAACCCTAACCCTGACCCTTACCCTAACCTAAACCTAACACTAACCCTTACCCTAACCCTAACCCTAACCGTAAACCTTATCCTTACCATTACCCTAACCCTAAACCTTATCCTTACCCTTACCCTAACACTAAACCTTATCCTTACCCTTACCCTAACCCTAACCCTAACCCTCACCCAAACACATACCCTTACCCTAACCCTAACCCTAACCCTAACCCTTACCCTAACCCTAACCCAAACCCTAAACCTTCTCCTTACCCTTACCCTAACCCTATCCCTAAACCGAACCCTAACCCTAACCCTAACCTTATCCCTAACCATAACCTAACCCTTACCCTTACCCTAACCCTAAACTTAACCGTAACCTTAACTCTAACTTAACCCTAACCCTTACCCTTACCCTTACCCTAACCCTTACCATTTCCCTAACCCTAACCATAACCCTAACCCTAAACCTAAACCTAACCCTATCCATAACACTAACACTTATCCTAACCCTAACCCTAACCTAACCGTTACCCTTACCCTAACCCTAACCCTAAACCTAACCTTAACCCTAACCTTAACCCTAACCCTAACCCTAACCTTAATGCTAACCCTAACCCTAACCCTAACCCCTACCCTGACCCTAATCCTAACCCTAATCCTTACCCTAACCCTAAACCTAAACCTTACCCTTTCCTTAACCCCAACCGTAACCCCTAACCCTAACCCTTACCCTTAACCTAACCCTAACCCTAAACCTAACCCTAACCCGACCCTAATCCCAACCCTAACCTTAAACCTACCCTAACCCTAATCCTAACCCTTAACCTTAAACTAACCCTAACCCCAAATCTAACCCTAACCATAACCGTAACACTAACCCCTAAGTCTAACCCTAACCCTAACCCTAACCCTAATACTTACCCTTATCCTAAACCTAAACCTAACGCTACCCCTAACCCTAACCCTAATCCTAACCCTAACCCTTACCCTAACCTTAACCCTAACCGTAACCCTAGTCTAACCCTTACCCTTACCCTTACCCTAACCCTAAACCTAACCCCAACCCTAAACCTAACCCTTACCCTAACCCTAACCCTTACCCTAACCCTAATCCTAACCCGAACCCTACACTTACCCTTACCGTAACCGTAACCCTTATCCTAACCATTAACCTAAACCTAACCCTAACCTTAACCCCAACCCTAAACCTAACCTAACCCTAACCCTTACCCTAACACTTACCCCAACCGTAACCCTAACCTTAACCCTAACACTTACCCTTACCCTAACCCTTACCCTAAACTTATCCCTTACACTAACCCTAACCGTACCCCTAACCCTAACCCTAACACTTACACTTACCCTAACCCTAAACCTCACTCTAACCCTTACCCTCACCCTAACCCTAAACCTAACACTAACCCTAACCCTAACCCTAAACCTTACCCTAACCCTAAACCCAATCCTAAACCTAACCCTTACCCTTACCCTTAAACTAACCATAACCCTAACCCTAAACTTAACCCTAACCCTAAATTTAACCCTAAACTTTACCTTACCCTAACCCTAACACTAACGCTAACCCTTACCCTTACCCTAACCCTAACCCTAATACTAACCCTAACTCTAACCCTAAGTCTAACACTTACCCTGACCCTAACCCTATCCCTAAGCCTTTCCCTTACCCTAACCCCTAACCCTAAACCTAACATTAACCCTTAACCTTATCCTAATCCTAATCCTAACCCTAACATTTACCCTTACCCTAACCCCTACCCTAACCCTAACCCTAACCCCAACCCTAACCTTACCCTAACCCTAACCCTAACCCTAAACCTAAACTTTAACATAACCCTAACCCTAACACTAACCCTAAACCTAACCCTAACCCTAAACCTAACCCTCACCCTTACCCTTACCCTAACACTAACCCTAACACTAACCCTATCCCTAACACTAACCCTTATCCTAACCCTAAACCTAACCCTAACCTAACCCTTACCCTTACCCAAACCCTAACCCTAACCCTAACCTTAACCCTAACCTTAACCCTAACCCTAACCCTAAGCTTAATGCTAACAGTAACCCTAACACTAACCACTACCCTGACCCTAACCCTAACCCTAATCCTTATCCTAAACCTAACCCTAACCTTTACCCTTTACCTAACCCTAACCGTAACCCCTAACCCTAACCCTTACCCATAACCTAACCCTAATCCTAAACATAACCCTAACCCTAACCCTAACCCTAACCTTAACCCTACCCTAACCCAGCCCTAACCCTTACCCTTACCCTAACCCTAACCCCAAACCTAACCCTAACCCTAACACTAGCACTAACCCTTAAGGCTAACCCTAACCCTTACACTAACACTAACCCTAACTATAACCCTAACCCTTATCCTTACCCTCACACTAAACCTAACCTTAACCCTACCCTAAACCTATCCCTTACCCTTACCCTAACACTAACCCTGACCCTTACCCTAACCTAAACCTAATTCTAATCCTAAGCCTAAACCTTACACTAACCCTAAACCTAACTGTAAACTTAACCCTAACCCTAACCCTAATCCTAACTCTTACCCTTAACCTAAAACTAAACCTAAACCTAACCCTAACCCTAACACTTACCCTAAACCTAACCCAACCCTAACCCTTACCCAAACCCTAACCCTACTCTAACCCTAACCCTAACCCTAATCCTATCCCTTACCCTAACCCTAACCATAACCCTAAACCTTACCCGTACCCTTACCCCAAACCTATCCCTAAACCGAACCCTAACCCTAAACCTAATCTTATCTCTAACCATAACCTAACCCTTACCCTTACCTTAAACCTAAAACTAACCCTAACCTTAACTCTAACCCTAACCCTAACCCTAAAACTAACCCCTAAGTCTAACCCTAACCCTAACCCTAACCCTAACCTTAAACCTAACACTTACCCTAAGGCTAACCCTAACATTTACACTAACACTAACCCTAACTCTAACCGAACCCTTACCCTTACCCTCACCCTAAACCTAACCTTAACCCTCCCCTAAACCTAATCCTTACCCTTACCCTAACCCTAACCCTGACCCTTACCCTAACCTAAACCTATCTCTAACCCTAATCATAACCCTTACACTAACCCTAAACCTAACCCTAACCTTAAATTTAACCCTAACCCTAACCCTAACACTTACCCTTAACCTAAACCTAACCCTAAACCTAACCCTAACCCTAACCCTTACCCTAACCCTTACCCTAACCCTTACCCTAACCCTAACCCTACTCTAACCCTAACCCTAACCCTTACCCTAACCCTAAACCTAACCCTAAATTTACCCTTACCCTAACCCTATCCCTAAACCGAACCCTAACCCTAACCCTAACCTTATCCCTAACCATAACCTAACCTTTACCCTTACCCTAACCCTAAACCTAACCCTAACCTTAACTCTAACCCTAACCCTAACCCTAACCCTTACCCTTACCCTAACCCTATCCCCAAACCTATCCCTATCATTAACACTAATCCTAGCTCCTAAGCGTAACACTAACCCTAACCCTAACCCTTATCCTTATCCTAACCCTAACCGTAATCCCTAACCCTAACCCTAACCCTAAACCTAACGGTAACCCTAACCCTAACCTTAATGCTAACCGTAACCCTAACGCTTACCCTTACCATCACTGTAAACCCAACCTTAACCCTAACCCTAACCCTAACCCTTACCCTTACCCTAACCCTAATCCTATCTCTAATCTTAATGCTAAAGCTAACTCTACCCCTAACCCTGACCCTAATATTAACCCTAACCCTTGCCCTAACCCTAATCCTAACTCTTACCCTAACCCTAACCGTAACCTTAAACTTAACCCTAAACCTAACCCTAACCCTAACCCTCACCCTTACCCTAACCCTTACCCTAACTTTAACCCTAATCCTAACCCTAACCCTAACCCCAACGCTTACCCTCACCCTAATCCTAACCCTAAACCTAACCATAACCCTA
The DNA here is from genome assembly GCA_024803745.1 of Megascapheus bottae. Lineage (NCBI taxonomy): Eukaryota > Metazoa > Chordata > Mammalia > Rodentia > Geomyidae > Megascapheus > Megascapheus bottae. The sequence continues at coordinate 440,951 of JANJXV010000291.1, forward strand.
ACTCTAACACTAACCCTTACCCTTACTCTAACCCTAACCATAACCCCTAACCCTAACGCTAACCCTAAACCTAACCCTAACCATAAACCTAACCCTAACACATAACTTTACCCTAAACCTAACCCCAACTCTAACCGTAACCCTAAACCTAACCCTAACCCTAACCCTCCCCCTTACCCTAACCCTAACCCTAAACCTAAACCTAACCTTAACCCTAACCGTTACGCTAACCCTTACACTTATCCTAACCCTAACCCTAACCCTAACACTTACCCTTACCCTAACCCCTACCCTAACCCTAAGCTTACCCTAACCCTAACCCTAACCCTTACCCTTACCCTAAACCTAAACCTAACCCTAACCCTAACCCTAACCGTAACCCTATCCCTTACCCTTACCCTAACACTAACCCTAAACCTAACACTAACCCTAAACCTTACACTTACCCTAAACCTAACCCTAACCCTTAACATAAACCTAAACCTCACCCTAACCCTAACCCTTAGCCTTACCTTAACCCTAA
>JANJXV010000291.1:446473-461473 GCA_024803745.1 Megascapheus bottae
CCTAACACTAAACATAAACATAACCCTAACCCTAACGTTAACACTAACCCTTATCCTTTCCCTAACCCTAACCATAACCCTAACCCTAAACCTAAACCTAACCCTAAACCTAACCCTTACCTTTACCCTAACCCTAAACTTAACCTAACCGTAACCCTTACCCTGATCCTAACTCTAATCCTAATCATAACTCTAACCCTAACCTTAACCCTAACCCTTACCCTTACCCTAAACCTAACCCTAATCCTAACCATAACCTAACCCTATCACTAACCCTAACCCTTACCCTAACAATAACCCTGGCCCTAACCCTAACCCTAACCCTTTATCCTTAACCTAACCCTAACCCTAAACTTACCCGGACCCTAACCCTAACCCTTACCCAAACCCAAACTCTAACCCAAACTCTTACCCTTACTCTAACCCTAAACTTAACACTAACACTAACAATAACCCTAACCCTTAACCTAACCCTAACCCTAAACTTAACCCTAACCCTAACCCTAAACTTTACCCTTACCCTTGCCCTTACCCTAACCCTAACCCTAAACCTAACCCTAACCCAAACCCTAAACCTAACCCTAACCCAAACCCTAAACCTAACTCTAACACTAACCCTAACCCTTACCCTAACAATAACCCTGGCCCTAAACCTAACCCTAAACCTTACCCTTACCCTAACCCTAACCCTAACCTTACCCCTAACCCTAACGCTAACCCTTACCCAAACCCAAACTCTAACCCAAACTCTTAACCTAACTCTAACCCTAACCTTACCCTAACCCTAACCCTAATCCTTAACCTAAACCTAAACCTAACCCTAACCCTTACCCTTTCGCTAACCCTAACCCTAACCCTAACCCTTACCCTAAACCTAACCTTAACCCTAACCCTAACCCCTACTCTTTTCTTAAACCTGACCCTAACCCTAACACTTACCCTTACCCTAACGCCAACCCTAACCCTAACACTAACCCTAACCCCTAACCATAACCCTAACCGTAACCCTAACCCTAACCCTAACCCTAACCCTTACCCAAACCCTAACCCTAACCCTAACCCTAAACCTAACCCTAACCCTAACCTTTACCCTTACACTTACTCTAACCCTAACCCTTAACCTAACCCTAACTTACACTTACCCTAACCCTAACACAATCCTTAACCCTAACGCTAACCCTAACCCTAACCTTAACCCTAATCCTTATCCTTACCGTAATCCTAACCATAATCCTAACCCTAAACCTAACCCAAACCCTAAACCTAACCCTTACCCTTACTCTAACCATAACCCTAAACCTAACTCTAACCCTTACCCTGACCCTAACCCTAACCATGATCCTATCTCTAACCCTAACCTTAACCCTAACCCTAACCCTTACCCTTACCCTAAACCTAACCCTAACCCTAACCCTAAACCTAACCATAACACTAACCCTAACCCTTACCCAAACAATACACCTGGCCCTAACCCTAACCCTAACCCTTACCCTTACCCTAACCATAACCCTAACCTTACCCCTAACCCTAACCCAAACCCTTAATCAAACCCAAACTGTAACCCAAACTCTTACCCTTTCCCTTACCCTAACCCTAACCCTAAACTTAATGCTAACCCTATCCCTAATCTTACGCTAACCCTAACCCTAACCCTAACCCTAACCCTAACCCTAACCGTAACACTTACTCTTACCCTAACCCTAACCCTAAACCTAACCCTAACACAAACCCTAACCCTAACCCTAGCGCTAAACGTAACCCTAACACTAACCCTAACCCTAACCCTTACCCTTACCCTAAACCTAACCCTAAACCATAATCTAACCCTAACCTTAAACCTTACCCTTACCCTAACCCTAACCCTAAACCTAACCCTAGCCCTAACCCTAACATTAAAACTAACACTAACCCTAACCCTAACCATAACCCTGAACTTTACCATAACCCTAACCCTAAACATAACCCTATCCCTAAACCTAACCCTAACCCCTAACCCTAACCCTAACCCTAACCCTAACCATTACACTGATCCTGACCATAACCCTAACCCTAACACTTAGTCTTACCCTCACACCTACCCTAACCCTAACCCTAACCCTTACATTAACCCTAACCCTAACCCTAACCCTTACATTTACCCTAAACCTAACCCTAACCCTAACCCTAACCCTAACCCTAACCCTTACCCTTATCCTAACCCTAAACCTAACCCTAACCCTAACACTTACCCTTACCCTAACCCTAACCCTAAGTACAACCCTAACCCTTGCCCTAACCCTAACTCTAACCCTAACCCTAACACTTACCCTTACCGTACCCCTAAACATAACCCTAACCCTAACCCTAACACTTACCCTTACCCTAACCCTAACCCTAACCCTAAACCCAACCCTAACCCTAAACCTTACCCTTACACTAAACGTAACCCTAACCCTTACCCTAACCAAAACCCTAACACTAACCCTAACACTTACCCTTACCCTTACCCTTACCTTAACCCTAACCCTAAACCTTACCCTTACCCTAACGCTTACCCTAACCCTAACCTTAACGCTAACACTAACCCTACCCCTTACCCTTACCCTAAACCTAACCCTAACCCTAACCCTAACCCTAACCGTTACCCTAACCCTAACCCTAACCCTTACACTAACCCTAACCCTAACCCTAAACCTAAACTTAACCCTAACCCTATCCCTAACCCTAACCCTTACCCTTACCCTAACCCTAACCCTAAACCTAACCCTAACCCTAAACCTAACCCTAACCCTAACCTTAACCATAACCCTAAACCTATCCCTAACCCTTACCCTTACTCTAACCCTAAACGTAATCCTAAACCCAACCTTAACCCTAACCCTTACCCTTACCCTAACCGTAACCCTAAACCTAACCATAACCCTTACCCTTACCCTAACACTAAACATAAACATAACCGTAACCCTAACCCTAACCCTCACCTTAACCCTAACCCTTATCCTTTCCCTAAGCCTAACCATAACCCTCACCCTAAACTTTAAACCTAACCCTAAACCTAACCCTTACCTTTACCCTAACCCTAAACTTTACCTAACCGTAACCCTTACCCTGACCCTAACTCTAATCATAATCATAACTCTAACCCTATCCTTAACCCTAACCCTTACCCTTACCCTAAACCTAACCCTAATCCTAACCATAACCTAACCCTATCATTAACCCTAACCCTTTCCCTAACAATAACCCTGGCCCTAACCCTAACCCTAACCCTTTACCCTTACCCTAACCCTAACCCTAATCCTTACCTAAACCCAAACTCTAACACAAACTCTTACCCTTACCCTAACCCTACCATAACCTTAATGGTAACCCTAACCCTAACCTTATCCTAACCCTAAAATTAACCCTAAACCTAACACTTACCCTTTCGCTAACCCTAACCCTAAACCTAACACTTACCCTTACCCTAACCCTAACCCTAACCCTAACCCTAACCCTAACCCTAACACTTACTCTTACCCTATCCCTAACCCTAAAACTAATGCTAACCCTAACCCTAACCCTAACCCTAACCTTAAACCTAACACTAAACCTAACCCAAACCTTTACCCTTACCCTTACCCTAACGCTAAACCAAAACCTAACCCTAAACCTAAACCTTACCTTTACCCTAACCCTAACCCTAATCCTAACCCTAACCCTAACTCTAAACCTAAAACTAACCCTAACCCTAACCCTAAACCTAACCCTTACCCTAACCCTAACCCTATATCTAACCCTAACACTAACCTTAACACTAAACCCTAACCCTTACCCTAACCCTAACTCTAACCCTAACCCCAAACCTAACACTAAACCTTAACCTTACACTAAACCTAACCCTAGCCCTTACCCTAACCATAACCCAAACTATAACCCTAACCCATACCCTTACCTTAACCCTTACCATAACCCTTACACTTATCCTAACCCTAACCCTAACCCTAACACTTACTCTTACCCTAACCCCTACCCTAAGCCTAACCCTAAACCTCACCCTCACCCTAACCCTAACCCTAACCATAACCCTTACCCTTACCCTAATATTAAACATAACCCTAACCCTAAACCTAAACCTTACCCTTACCCTAACCCTAACCCTAACACCAAACCTAACCCTAAACCTTAACCTTACACTAAACCTAACCCTAACCCTTACCCTAACCATAACCCTAAGTATAACCCTAACACTTACCCTTACCTTAACCCTAACGCTAACCCATAACTTACCCAAACGCTAACCCTAACACTAAACTTAACCCTAACCCTACCCTAACCCTTACCCTAACCCTAACCCTAACCCTAACCCTTACCCTTACCCTAAACCTAAACCTTAAGTACCCCTAACCCTAACCCTAACCCTAACCCTATCCCTAACCCTTACCCTTACCCTAACCCTAACACTAAACCTAACTTTACCCCTAACCCTAACCTAACCCCGAACCCTAACCCTAACCCTAACCTTAATACTAACTCTTACCCTTATCCTAACATTAATCCTATTCCTAATCCTAAAACTAACACTTACCCTTACCCTAACCCTAAACCATACCCTAACCTTAACCCTTACCGTAACCGTAACCGTCACCCTAACCTAACCCTTACCCTTACCCTAATCGTAAACCTAACCCTAACTCTAACAAACCCTAAACCTTACCCTTACCCTAAACCTAACCCTAACCCTAACCCTAATACTTACCCTTACCCTAAAACTTACCCTAAACCTTACCCTAACCATAACCCTAAACCTACCCCTAACCCCTACCCTGACCTTAACCCTAACACTAACCCTAACACTTACCCTTACCCTAACGCTAACCATAACCCTGACCTTAACCCTTACCCAAATCCTAACACATGCTGTTACCCTAACCCTAACACTAACCCTAACCATAACCCTAAAATATCCCTTACTCTAACCGTAACCCTAACACTTACCCTAACCCTAACCCTTACCCTTACCCTAACCCTAAACGTAAACTTAACCCTAACCCTAACCCTAATCCTAAACTTAACCCTAACCCTTATCCTTACCCTAACTCTAACCATATCCCTAACCCTAAACCTAACCTTAACCCTAACCCTAACCTAACCCTATCCCTAACCCTTACCCTTACCCTAAACCTAACCCTAACCCTAAACTTCACCCTAACCATTACCCTTACCCTAACCCTAACACTAACCCTAACCCTTACCCTAACAATAACCCTGGCCCTAAACCTAACTCTAACCCTTACCCTTACCCTAACCCTAACCCTACCCTTACCCCTAACCCTTACCCAAATCCAAACTCCCACCCAAACTCTTTCAATTACCCTAACCCTAACCTTAACCCTTACACTAACCCTAACCCTAACCCTTACACTTACTCTAAACCTAACCCTAAACCTAACCCTAACCCTAACCCTAAACCTAACCCTAACCCCAACCCTACACTTAACACTAACCCTAACCCTAACCCTAACCCTATTCCTAACTCTTACCCAGGCCTAACCCTAAACATAACCCTAACCCTAATCCTACCCGTACCCATAAACCTAATGCTAACCCTTACCCTTATTCTAACCCTCACCATAACCCACTTACCCTAACCCCTACCCTAACCCTAACCCTAATCCTTACTCTAATCCTAACCCTAACACTAACCCTAAAACCTAACCCTTACCCTTACCCTAACCCTATCCCTAAACCCAACCCTAACCTTAAACCTAACCCTAACCCTTACCCTAACCCTAACTCTAAAACTTACCCTTACCCTAACTCTAAACCTAACCCTAACCCTAACTCTTATCCTAACCCTAACCCTAACCCTAACCCTTAACCTAACCCTAACCCCTAACCCTAACCCTTACCCTAACCCTAACCCTAACCCTAAACCTTATCCTAACCCTAACCCTAAACCTTACACTTACCCTTACCCTAACCGTAACCCTCACCTCAACCCCATCCTTAAACCTAACCCTAATCCTAATCCTTACCCTTACTCTAACCCTAACCATAATCCTAACACTAAACCTAACCCTAACACTTACCCTTACCCTAATCCTACCCCTTACCCTAACCCTTAACCTAACCCTAACCCTAACCCGATCCCTTACCCTTACCCAAAGCCTAACTCTAACCCTAACCCTTACCCTAACCCTACCCTTACCCTAACAGTAACCCTAACCCCAACCCTTATCCTAACCCTAACACTAATCCTAACCCCAAACCTTACCCTTACCCTAACCCTAACCGTGATCCTAAAACTAACCCTAACCCTAAATTTAACCCTCACCCTTACCCTCACACTAACCCTAACCCCAACCCTAAACTTAACGCTAACTCTTACTCTGACCCCAACCCTAAAACTAACCCTAACCCTTTCCCTCACCCTAACCCTAACCCTAACCCCTAACTCCAACCCTTAACCTAACCCTAACCCTAATCCTAACCCTAACCCTTACCCTTACCCTAACCCTAAACCTAACTCTAACCCTAACCCTAAACCTAACCCTAACCCTTACCCTAACCCTAACCCTTACCCTAAACCTAACCCTAACCCTAACACTAAACTTAACCCTAAACCTAACCCTAAACCTTTCCCTTACCCTTACCCTAACCCTAAACCTAAACCTAAACCTAACCATAATCCTAACCCTAATCTTAACCCTAACCCTAACCCTAAACCTAACCCTAACCTTAACCCTAACCCTAAACCTAACCCTAACCTTAACCCTAACCTTAAATCTACACCTAACCCTAACCCTTACCCTTACCCTAACCCTACCCCTAACCCGAAACCTAAATCTAACCCTGACCCTAACCCTAACCTTTACCCTAACCCTTACCCAGCGCTAACCCTAAACCTAACCCTAACCCTATCCCTAACCCTAAGCCCTAAACCTAACCCTAACCCTTACCCTTACCCTTATCCTAACCCTAAACCTAACCCTAACCCTTACCCTAACCCTTACCCTTATCCTAACACTAAACCTAACCCTAACCCTTACCCTAACCCTAACCCTAACCCCTAACTCTAACCCTTAACCTAACCCTAACCCTAATCCTAACCCTAACCCTTACCCTTACCCTAACCCTAAACCTAACCCTAACCCTAACCCTAACCCTAACCCTAACCCTAACCCTATCCATTACCCATACCCAAAGCCGAACTCTAACCCTAACCCTTACCCTAACCCTACCCTTACCCTAAAACTAACCCTAACCCCAACCCTTATCCTAACCCTAACACTAATCCTAACCCCAAACCTTACCCTTACCCTAACCCTAACCGTGATCCTAAAACTAACCCTAACCCTAAATTTAACCCTAACCCTTACCCTCACCCTAACCCTAACCCCAACCCTAAACCTAACGCTAACTCTTACTCTGACCCCAACCCTAAAACTAACCCTAACCCTTTCCCTAACCCTAACCCTAACCCCTAATTCTAACCCTTAACCTAACCCTAACCCTAATCCTAACCCTAACTTTTACCCTTACCCTAACCCTAAACCTAACTCTAACCCTAACCCTAAACCTAACCCTAACCCTTACCCTAACCCTAAACCTTACCCTAAACCTAACCCTAACCCTAACCCTAAACTTAACCCTAAACCTAACGCTAAACCTTTCCCTTACCCTTACCCTAAACCTAAACCTAAACCTAACCATAATCCTAACCCTAATCTTAACCCTAACCCTAACCCTAAACCTAACCCTAACCTTAACCCTAACCTTAAATCTACACCTAACCCTAACCCTTACCCTTACCCTAACCCTAACCCTAACCCGAAACCTAAACATAACCCTGACCCTAACCCTAACCCTTACCCTAACCCTTACCCAGCGCTAACCCTAAACCTAACCCTAACCCTACCCCTAACCCTAAGCCATAAACCTAACCCTAACCCTTACCCTTATTCTAACCCTAACCCTAACACTTACCCTTACCCTAACCCTTACCCTTATCCTAACCCTAAACCTAACCCTAACCCTTACCCTAACCCTAACCCTAACCACTAACTCTAACCCTTAACCTAACCCTAACCGTAATCCTAACCCTAACCCTTACCCTTACCCTAACCCTAAACCTAACTCTAACCCTAACACAAACCCTAACCCTAACCCTTACCCTAACCCTAATCCTTACCCTAAACCTAAACCTAACCATAACCCTAAACTTAACTCTAAAGCTAAACCTAACCCTTTCCCTTACCCTTACCCTAACCCTAACCCTAAACCTAACCCTAACCCTAACCCTAACCCTAATCTTAACCCTAACCCTAACCCTAACAATTGCTCTTACCCTAACCCTAACCCTAAACCTAACACTAACCCTAACACTAAACCTAAACCAAACCCTAAACTTAACCCTAACGTTTACCCTAAACCTAACCCTAACCCTTACCCTTACCATAACCCGAAAACTAAACCTAACCCTGACCCTAACCCTAAACTTAACACTAACCCTAACCCTAACTCTAACCCTTACCCAGCCGTAACCCTAAACCTAACCCTAACCCTAACCCTAACCCTAAGCCCTAAACCTAACCCTAACCCTTACCCTTATTCTAACCCTAACCCTAACACTTACCCTTACCCTAACCCCTACCCTAACCCTAACCCTAACACTAACCCTTACCCTAACCCTATCCCTAAACCTAACCCTAACCCTAAACCTAACCCTAACCCTTACCCCATCCCTAACCCTAATCCTAAACCTAACCCTTACCCTTACGCTAATCCTAACCCTAACCCTAAACCTAAGACTAACCCTAAACTTAACCCTAACCCTTACCCTAAACCTAATCCGAACCCTAACATTATCCCTAACCATAACTCTTATCCTTACCCTAACCCTAACCCTAAACCTAACCCTAACCATAACCCCTAACCCTAACCGTAACCCTAACCCTAACCCTTACCCTTACCGTAACCCTGACCTTAATGCTAACCCTAACCCTAACCCTAATCCTTACCCTAACCCTAAACCTTAACCTTTCCCTAACCCTAATCCTAACTCTTACCCTTACCCTAACCCTATCCCTAACCCTAACCCTAACCCTTACCCTTACCCTAACCCTAACCCTAAACCTAACACGAACCCTAACCCTAACCATAACCCTTACCCTTACCCTAACTCTAATCCTAAACCTAACCCTAACCCTAACCCTAACCCTAACACCTAACCCTAACCCTAACCCTAACCCTTACCCTTACCCTAATCCTAACCCTATGCTTAACCCCAACCCTAAACCTAACCCTAACCGTAACCCTAACCCTAACTCTAAAACTTACTCTTACCCTAACTCTAACCCTAACCCTAACCCTAATTCTTATCCTAAACCTAACCCTAACCCTAACCTTTAACCTAACACTAACACTAACCCTAACCCCTAACCCTAACCCTTACACTAATCCTAACACTAAGCCTAACCCCTAACCATAACCCTCACCCTAACCGCTAACCCTAACCCTAACCCTAACCCTTACTCTTACCTTAACCCTAAACCTAACCCTAACTCTTACCCTTACCCTTTCGCTAACCCCAACCCTAAACCTTACCCTAACCCTAAAACCTAACCCAAACCATTAAACTTACCCTAACCCTAACCCTAACCCTAACACTTACCCTAACCCTAACCCTAACCTTTACCCTTACCCTAACCCTAAAACTAACCTTAACCCCAACCATAAAACTAACCCTAACCCTAACCCTTACCCTAACCCTAACCCTAATTCTAAAACTTACACTTACGATAACTCTAAACCTAACCCTAACCCTAACTCTTATTCTAACCCTAACCCAAACCCTACCCCTTAACCTAACCCTAACACTAACCCTAACCCCTAACCCTAACCCTTACCCTAACCCTAACACTAATCCTAACCCCTAACCCTAACTCTAACCCTAACCGCTAACCCTAACCCTAATCCTAACACTTACCCTTATACTAAGGATAACCCTAACCCTAACCGTTACACTAACCCCTACCCGAGCCCTACCCTAACCCTAAACCTTACCCTAACCATAACCCTAACCCTTATTCTTACCTTAACCCTAACAGTAACCCTAAACCTTACCCTTACCCTAAACCTAACCCTAACCCTAACCCTTACCCTAAACCTAACCCTAACCCTAACCATAACCCTAACTATTACTCTTACATTAACCCTAAACCTAACCCTAAACCTTACCCTTACCCTTTTGCTAACCCTAACGCTAACCCTTAACCTAAGCCTAACCCTAACCCTATCCCTTACCCTTACCCAAAGGCTAACTCTAACCCTAACCCTTACTCTTACCCCAACCCTAACCCTAACCCTAACCCTTACCCTAGCCCTAACCCTAACCCTAACCCATACCATAACCCTAAGCCTAACCCTAACCCTAACCCTAACCCCTAACCCTAACCCTTAACCTAACCCTAACCCTAACCCTTACCCTTACCCTAAACCTAAACCTAACTCTAATCCTAACCCTAACCCTAACCCTTACCCTAACCCTACCCCTTACCCTAACCCTTAACCTAACCCTAACCCTAACCCTAACCATATACTTTACCCTTACACAAAGCCTAACTCTAACCATAACCCTTACCATAACCCTAACCCTTACCCTAACACTAAACCTAACCCCAACCTTATCCTAAACCTAATACTAATCCTAACCCCAACCCTTACCCTTACCCCAACCATAACCGTGATCCTAAAACTAACCCTAACCCTAAATTTAGCCCTAACCCTTACCCTAACCCTAACCCCAACCCTAAACTAACGCTGACTATTACTCTTACCCCAACCCTAACCCTAACCCTAACCCTTACCCTAACCCTAACCCTAACCCTAACCCTTAACCTAACCCTAATACTAACCCTAACTCCTAACCCAAACACTTACCCTAACCCCAACACTAACCCTAATCCACAACGCTAACCCTAACCCTAACCCTAACCCCTAAACCTAACCCTAACCCTAACCCTAAGCCCTACGCTAACCCTAACCCTAACCCTAACACTTACCCTTAACCTAACCCTAACCCTAAACCTTACCCTTACCCTTACCCTAACCCTAACCATAACGCTATCCCTAACAATAACCCTAAAACTACTCCCTAACCCTAACCCTAATCCTAACCCTAACTCTTACCCTTACCCTAACCCTAACCCTAACCCAAAAACTAACCCTAACCCTAACCTTAACCCTAACCCTAACCCTAACCCTTAACTAACCCTAACACTAATCCTAACCATAACCCTTACCCTTACCCTAACCATAACCCTAATCCTAAAACTAACCCTAACCCTAACCCTTACCCTTACCCTTACCCTAAACCTAACCCTAACCCTTACCTTAACCCTAAGACAAACCCTAACCCTAACACTAACACTTACCCTAACCCTAATACTAACCCTAACCCTTACCCTAACCCTAACCCTAAACCTTACCCTAACGCTAACCCTAACTCTAACCCCTAACTCTAACCCTTAACCTAACACTAAACCTTACCCAAACACTAACCCTGACCCTTACAATAACCCTAAACCTAACTCTAACCCTAACCCTAACCCTAACCCTAAGCCTTACCCTAACCCTAACCCTAACCCTAACCCTAACCTTAACCCTAACCCTAACCCTAACGCTTACCCTTACACTAACCCTAACCCTAAACCTAACACTAACCCTAACCCTAACCCTAACCCTAAGCTCAACCCTAACCCTAACAATTGCCCTTACCCTAACCCTAACCCTAAACCTAGTCCTAAACCAAAACCTAACCCTAACCCTAACCCTAACCCTAACCCTAACACTAAACCTAACCCTACCCCTAACCCTTACCCTTAACCTAACCATAACCCTAAACCTAACCCTAAACCTAACCCTAACACTAAGCCCTAACCCTAACCCCAACCCTTACCCTTATTCTAACCCTAACCCTAACCCTAACACTAACACTTACGTTTACCCTAACCCTAAACCTTACCGTTACACTCAACCTAACCCTAAACCTTAACCTAATCATAACCCTAACACTAACGATAGCTCTTACCCTGACCTTAACCCTAACCCTAACCCTTACCCTTACCTTAACTCTAAACCTAACCCTAACCCTAACCTTAACCCTAACCACTAACCCTACCCCTTAACCTTACCTTAAACCTAACCCTAACTCTAACCCTAACCCGAAACCTAAACCTTACCCTAAGCCTAACCCTAACCCTTACCCTAACCCTAACCCTAACCGTAACCTTAACCCTAACCCTAAACCCAAACCTAACCCTTATCCTTATCCTAACACTAACACTAAACCTAACCCTAACACATACCCTTACCCTAACCCTAAACCTAACCGTTACCCTAAACATAACCCTAACCCTAACCCTAACCCTAACCCTTACCCTAATCCTAACCCTGACAGTAACACTTACCCTTACCCTAACACTAACCCTATCCCTAACCCCAACCCTAAACCTAACCCTAACACTAACTGTAAACCTTACCATACCCTAAACCTAACCCTAACCCTAACCTTAACCCTAACCCTAAACCTAACCCTTACTCTAACCTTAACACTAATCCTAACCCTAACCCTTACCCTTTCCCTAACCTGAACCCTAATCCTAAAACTAAACCTAACCCTAACTTTAACCCTAACCCTAACCCTTACCCAACCCTAACCCTAACCCTAAACCTAAACCTAACCCTAACCCTAAACCTTACTCTTACCCTAACCCTAACCCTAATCCTAAACCTTACCCTAACCCTAACACTAACCCTAACATTAACACTTACCCTAACCTTAACCCTAACCCTTACCCTAAACCTAACCCTAACCCTAACCCTAACTCTAACCCTAATCCTAACCCCTAACCCTAACCCTTAACCTAACCCTTACCCTTACACTTACCCTAACCCTAACCCTAACCCTTACCCTAACCCTAACCCTAACCCTAACCCCTAACCTTAACTCTTAACCTAACCCTAACCCTAATCCTAACCCTAAAACATACCCTTACCATAACCCTAACCCTAACCCTAACCGTAACCCTAACCCTAACTGTAACCGTAACCCTAACCCTAATTCTAACCCTTACCCTAACCCTAACCCTAACCCAAACCCTTACCCTTACCCTAACCCTAACACTAACCCTAACCCTAAAACTTACCCATACCCTACTCCTAACTCTAACCCTTACCTAAACCTAACGCTAACCCTAAACCTAACCCTTACTCTTACCTTAACCCTTACCCTAATCCTAACCCTTATCCTTACCCTATCGTAACCCTAATGCTAACCCTAACCCTAACCCTTACCCTTACCCTAACCGTAACCCTAACCTTAAACCCAACCCTAAACCTAACCTTAACCCTAACCCGAACCCTAACCCTAACCCTAACCTTAAACTTAAACCCTAACCCTCACCCTTAACCTAACCCTAAACCTAACCCTAAACCTAACCCTTAACCTTAACCTAAGCCTAACTCTAACCCGAACCCGAACCCTAACCCTAACCCTTACCCTAACCCTAAACCTAAACCTGACCCTAACTCTAACCCTAAACCTAACCTTAACCCTAAACCTAACCCCAACCTTAACCCTAACGCTAAGCCTAACCCTAACCCTAATCCTTACCCTTACCCTAACCCTAACCCTAAACCTAATCCTAACCCAAAACCTAAACCTAACCTTAACCCTAAACCTAACCCTATCCCTAACCCTTACCCTTACCCTTACCCCAACACTAACCCTAAACCTAACCCTAACCCTAATCCTTACCCTTAAACTAACCCTAACCCTAAACCTAACCCTAACCCAAAACATAACCCTAACCTTAACCCTAACCCTAACCCTATCCCTATCCCTTACCCTTACCCTTACCCTAACCCTAACCCTAAACCTAACCCTAACCCTAACCCTAACCCTAACCTAACCCTAACCCTAACCCTAACCCTAACCTAACCCTAACACTAACCCTAACAATTGCCCATGCCCTAACCCTAACCCTAAACCTAACACTAACCCTAACCCTAATCCTAAACTTAACCCTAACCCTAACCCTAACCCCAACCCTTACCCTTACCCTAACCCTAACCCTAAACCTAACCCTAACCCTAACAGTAACCCTAATCCTAAACCTAACCCTAAACCCAACCCTTACTCTTACCCTAACTCTAACCCTAAAGCTAACCGTAACCCTTACACTGACTCTACCCTATACATAACCCTAACCCTAACCCTAACACTAACACTAACCCTAACCCTTACCCTAAACCTAACCATAACCCTAAACCCTAACCCCAACCCTTAACCTAAGCCTAACCCTAACCCTAACCCTTACCCTTACCCTAACCCTAAACCTAACCCTAACCCTAACCCTAACCCCTAAACCTAACCCTAACCCTTACTCTTACTCTAACCATAACCCTAAGACTTCCCCTTACCCTAAACCTTACCCTAACACTAACCCTAACCCTAACCCTTACCCTAACCCTAACCCTAACCCTTACCCTAACCCTAAACCTAACCCTAACCCTAACCCTAACCCTAACCCTAACCCTTACCCTAACCCTAACCCTAACAATAACCCTAAATCTAAACCTTACCCATACACTAAACCTAACCCTAACCCCTACCCTAACCCTAACCCTAATCTTCTCCTTACCGTCACCCTAACCCTATCCCTAACCCATACTCTTACTTTAACGCTAACCCTAACCCTAACACTAACACTAACACTAACCCTAACACATACTCTTACCCTAACCCTAACCCTAAACCTTACCCTTATCCTAACGCTAACCCTAACCCTAACCTTAAGCTAACACTAACCCAACCACTTAACATTACCTTAAACCTAACCCTAAATCTAACCCTAACCCTAACCCTAACCCTTATGCTAACCCTAAACCTTACACTTACCCTAACCCTAACCCTATACCTAACTCTTTCCCTATCCCTAACCCTAACCCTAACCTTAACCCTAACCCTAACCCTAA
>JANJXV010000291.1:466473-471473 GCA_024803745.1 Megascapheus bottae
ACCCTAACACTTACACTAACCCTAACCCTTACCCTAACCCTATCCCTAACCCTAAACCTAACCTTAACCCTAAACCTAACCCTTACCCTTAACCTAAACCTAACCCTAACCCTAACACTTACACTAAACCTAAACCTTACCCTAACCCTATACCTAACCCTAACCCTAACCTTAAACCTAACCCTAACACTAACCCATACCCTTACCCTAAACCTAACCATAAACCTAACCCTAATCCTAACTGTAACCATAACCTTAACCCTAACCCTAACCCTAACAATTGCCCTTACCCTAAACCTAAACCTAAACCTAACCCTAACCCTAACCCTAACCCTAACCCTTAGCCTTACCTAACCCTAACACTAACCCTAACCCCTAAACCTAACCCTAACCCTTACCATTATTCTAACCCTAACCCTAACACTTACCCATACCCTAAACCCTACCCTAACCCTAATCCTAACCTAACCCTTACCCTAAACCTAACCCTAAACCTAACCATAACCCTTACCCTTACCCTATCCCTAACCCTAATACTAACCCTAACCCTTACCCTTACCCTCACGCTAAACCTAAACTTAACCCTAACCCTAACCCTACCTTAACCCTAACCCTTATCCTTACCCTAACGCTAAACCTAAACCTATCACAAACCTAACCCTAACACTTACCATAACCCTAACCCTACCCCTCACCCTAACCCTAACCCTTACCCTTACCCTAACCCTAACCTTTACCATTACCCTAACCCTAACCCTAACCCTTAATCTAACCCTTATCCTAAACCTAGTCCGAACCCTAACCCTATCCCTAACCCTAACTCTTATCCTTAACCTAACCCTAACCCTAAACCTAACCCTAACCTGTACGCTTACCCTAACCATAAGCTTAATACTAACCCTAATCCTAAACTTTACCCTTTCCCTAACAATAACCCTAACCCTAACCCTTACCCTACCCTAACCGTAAACCTAAAACTAACCCTAAACCTAACCATAAACCTAACCCTAACCGTTAACCTTACCCTAACCCAAACCCTAAACCTAACGTGAACCCTAACCCTAACCCTAACACTTACCCTTCCCCTAACCCTAACCGTAAGCCTAACCCTAACCCTAACCCTAACCCTTACCATTACCTTAACCCAAACCCTAAACCTAACACGAACCCTAACCCTAACCCTAACCCTTACCCTTACCCTAACCCAACCCTAGCCTTAACCCAAACATTAAACCTAACCCTAACCCTTACCCTAACTCTAACACTAAACCTAACCCTAACCCTTATCCTAACCCTAACCATAACCCTAACCCTAACCCTTAACCTAACCCTAATACTAAACCTAACTCCTAACCCAAACACTTACCCTAACCCCAACACTAACCCTAATCCACAACCCTAACCCTAAGCCCTACGGTAACCCTAACCCTAACCCTAACACTTACCCTTAACCTAACCCTAACACTAAACCTTACCTTATCCTTACCCTAACCCTAACCATAACGCTGTCCCTAACCCTAACCCTAAACCTACTCCCTAACCCTAACCCTAATCCTAACCCTAACTCTTACCCTTACCCTAACCCTAACCCTAACCCTACAACTAACCCTAACCCTAACCTTAACCCTAACCCTAACCCTAACCCTTACCTAACCCTAACACTAATCCTAACCATAACCCTTACCCTTACCCTAACCATAACCCAAATCCTAAAACTAACCCTTACCCTAACCCTTACCCTTACCATAACCCTAACCCTAAACCTAAACCTAAACCTAACATTAACCCTAACTCTTACCGTTACCCTAAACCTAACCCTAACCCTTACCCTAACCCTAACCCAAACCCTAACCCTAACACTAACCCTTAACACTTACCCTAACCCTAATACTAACCCTAACCCTTACCCTAACCCTAACCCTAAACCTTACCCTAACGCTAACCCTAACTCTAACCCCTAACTCTAACCCTTAACCTAACCCTAAACCTTACCCAAACACTAACCCTGACCTTTACAATAACCCTAAACCTAACTCTAACCCTAACCCTAACCCTAACCCTAACCCTTACCCTAAACCTAACGCTAACCCTAACCCTAACCTTAACCCTAACCCTAACCCTAACGCTTATCTTACCCTAACCCTAACCCTAAACCTAACACTAACCCTAACCCTAACAATAACCCTAAGCTCAACCCTAACCCTAACAATTGCCCTTGCCCTAACACTAACCCTAAACCTAGTCCTAAACCAAAACCTAACCCTAACCCTAACCCTAACACTAAACCTAACCCTACCCCTAACCCTTACCCTTAACCTAACCGTAACCCTTAACCTAACCCTAAACTTAACCCTAACACTAACCCCTAACCCTAACCCTAACCCTTACCCTTATTCTAACCCTAACGCTAACCCTAACCCTAACACTTACGTTTACCCTAACCCTAAACCTTACCCTTACACTAAACCTAACCCTAAACCTTACCCTAATCATAACCCTAACACTAACCCTAGCTCTTACCCTTACCTTAACCCTAACCCTAAACCTTACCCATACCCTAACGCTAACCCTAACCCTAAACTTAACCCTAACCACTAACCCTACCCCTTAACCTTACCTTAAACCTAACCCTAACTCTAACCCTTACCCGAACCCTAAGCCTTACCCTAACCCTAACCCTTACCCTAACCCTAACCCTAACCGTAACCTTAACCCTAACCCTAATCCTAACCCTAACACTTATCCTTATCCTAACACTAACACTAAACCTAACCCTAACACATACCCTTACCCTAACCCTAAACCTAACCGTTACCCTAAACATAACCCTAACCCTAACCCTAACCCTAACCCTTACCCTAATCCTAACCCTAACAGTAACACTTACCCTTAACCTAACACTAACCCTATCCTTAACCCCAACCCTAAACCTAACCGTAACACTAACCATAAACCTTACCCTTACCCTAAACCTAACCCTAAACCTAACCCTAACTCTAACCCTAACCCTAATCCTAAACCTAACACTAACCCTAAACCTTACCCTTACCCTTACCCTAACCCTAACCCTAAACCTAACCCTAACCCTTACCTAACACTTACCCTAACCCTAATCCTATCCCTAACCCTTACTGTAACCCTAACCCTAACCCTAAACCTTGCCCTAACGCTAACCCTAACCCTAACCCCAACACCTAACCCTAACCCTTTACCTAACCCTAAACCTTACCCTAACCCTAACCCTGACCCTTACCCTAACCCTAAACCTAACTCTAACCCTAACCCTAACCCTAACCCTTACCCTAACCCTAATACTTACCCTAAACCTAACACTAACCCTAAAGTTAACCCTAACCCTAACCCTAACGCTTACCCTTACCTTAACCCTAACCCTGAACCTAACACTAACCTTAACCCTAACCCTAACCCTAAGCTCAACGCTAACCCTAACAATTGCCCTTACCCTAACCCTAACCCTAAACCAAACACTAACCCTAAACCTACCCCTAACCCTTACCCTTACCCTAACCGTAACCCTAAACCTAAACCTCACCCTAACCCTAACCCTAACACTAACCCCTAACCCTAACCCTAACCCTTACCCTTATTCTAACCCTAACCCTAACACTTACCCTTACCCTATACCCTAACCTAACCCTAACCCTAACCCTAACCCTTACCCTAAACCTAACCCTAAACCTTACCCTTACCCTAACCCTTAACCTAATCCTAAACCTAACCCTAACCCTTAACCTTACCCTAACCCTAAACCTAACCCTAACCTTAACACTAACCCTAAACCTAACCCTAACTCTTACCCTTACCCTAACCCTAACCCTAAACCTAACCCTAACCCTAACCCTAACCCTAACCCTTACCCTAACCCTAACCCTAATCCTAACCCTAACCCTTACGCTTACCCTAATCCTAGCCCTAACCATAAACCTAACCCTAACCTTAACCCTAACCCTAACTCTAACCCTTACCCTTACCCTAACCCTAACCCTAAACCTAACCCTAACCCTTAACCTTACACTCACCCTCACCCTAACATTAACCCTAACCCTAACGCTAACACTAAACATAATGGTAACAATTACCCTAACCCTGACCCTCACCCTAACCCTAACCCTTACCCTTCCCCTAAATCTAACTCTCACCTTAACCATAACCCTAACCCTAAACCAAACCCTTAACCTAACCCAAACCATAAATGGAACCCGAACCCTAACCCTATCCCTAACCCTAGGTCTTATCCTTACCATAATCCTAACCCTAAACCTAACCCTAACCATAACCCCTAACCCTAACCATAACCGTAACCCTAACCCTAACCATTACCCTTACACTAACCCTAACCTTATTACTAACCCTAACCCTAACCCTAATCCTTACCCTAACCCTAACCCTAACCCTAACCCTAATCCTTACCCTAACCCAAACCGTAACCCTCACTGTTACCCTTTCCTAACCCTAACCCTAACCCAAACCCTTACCCTTACCCTAACCGTAAACCTAAACCTAACCCTAAACCTAACCCTAAACCTAACCCCAACCCTAACCCTTACCCTTACCGAACCAAAACCCTAAACCTAACGCGAACCCTAACCCTAACACTTACCCAAACCCTAACCCTAACCCTAAGCCTTACCCTTACCCTAACTCTAACCCTAATCCTTAACCTAACCCTAACACTAAAGCTAACCTTTACCCTTTCCTAACCCTAACCCTTACCCTAACCCTAACCCTAACCCTTACCCTAACCCTAACCCTAACCATAACCATAACCATAACCGTAACCTTAACCCCAACGCTAAACCTAACCCTAACCCTTACCCTAACCCTAACCCTGACCCTCACCGTAACCCTAACACTAACCATACACCTTACCCTTACCATAAACCTAACCATAACTTTAACCCTAACCCTAACCCTAACCTTAACCCTTACCTAACCCTAACCCTAACCCTTACCCTAACCCTATCCATAACCCTAAACTT
>JANJXV010000291.1:476473-516473 GCA_024803745.1 Megascapheus bottae
CCCTAACAATAACCCTGGCCCTAACCCTAAGCCTAAACTTTACCCTTACCCTAACCATAACCTTAACCATAACACTAACCCTAACCCTAACCCTTAATCTAACCCTACCCCTAAACCGAAACCGAACCCTAACCCTATCCCTAACACTAACTTTTATCCTTATCCTAACCCTATCCTTAAACCTAACCCTAAACATAACCCCTAACCATAACCATAACCCTAACCCTAACTCTAACCCTTAACCTTACCCTAACCCTAACCAAAATACTAGCCCTAACCCTAACCCTAACCCTTACCCTAACCCTAACACTAACCCTAATCCTTACCCTAACCCTAACCCTAACCCTAACCCTTACCCTTTTCCTAACCCTAACCCTAACATTAACCATTACTCTTAACCTAACCGTAAACCTAAACCTAACCCTAACCCTAAAACTAACGCTTACCCTTTCCCTATCCCAAAGCCTAAACCTAAGGCGAACCCTAACCCTAACCGTAACCCTTACCCTTACCCTGACCCTAACCCTAACCTAACCCTTATCCTTACCCTAACCAAACCCTGACCCTAACCCTAACACTTACCCTAACCCTAACCCTAACCCTAACCCTAACCCTTTCCCTAACCCTAAACCTAAACTTAACCCCAACTCTAAATCTAACCCTAACTTTTACCCTAACCCTAACGCTAACCCTAACCCTAAAACTTACCCTTACCCTAACTCTAACCCTAACCCTAACTCTAACCCTTACCCAAACCCTAACCTTAATCCTAACCCTAACTCTTACCCTTACCCTAACCCTAACCCTAACCCTAAAACTAACCCTAACCCTAACCTTAACCCTAACCCTAACCCTTACCTAACCCTAACACTAATCCTAAACCTAACCCTTACCCTTACCCTAACCATAACCCTAATCCTAAAACTAACCCTAACCGTAACCTTAACCCTAACCCTTATCCTTCCATAACCTTAACCCTAACCATAAACCTAACCCTAACATTAACCCTAACCTTTACCGTTACCCTAACCCTAACCCAAACATTTACCCTAACCCCAACCCTAACCCTAACCCTAATCCTAACACTAACACTTACCCTAACCCTAATCCTAAACCTAACCCTTACCATAACCCTAACCCTAACCCTATACCTTGCCCTAACGCTAACCCTAAACCTAACCCCAACCCCTAACCCTAACCCTTAACCTAACCCTAAACCTTACCCTAACCCTAACCCTGACCCTTACCCTAACCCTAAACCTAAATCTAACCCTAACCCTAACCCTAACCGTAACCCTTAGCCTAACCCTAACCCTTACCCTAACCCTAACCGTAACCCTAAACTTAACCCTAACCCTAACCCTAACGCTTACTCTTACCCTAACCCTAACCCTAAACCTAACTCTAACCCTAACCCTAACCCTTACCCTAACCCTAACCCTAATCCTAAACCTAACCCTTACCCTTACCCTAATCCTAACCCTAACCCTTACCCTAACCCTAACCTTAACCCTAACCCGTACCGTTACCCTAACCCTAACCCTAACCCTTACCCTAAACCTAACCCTAACACTAACCCTAACACTAACACTTACCCTAAACCTAACCCTAACCCTTACCCTAAACCTAACCCTAACCCTAACCATAACACTAACACTTACCCTAACCCTAACCCTAACCCTTACCCTAACCGTAACCCTAACCCTAAACATTGCCCTAACCTTAACCCTAACCCTAACCCTAACCCCTAACCTTAACCCTTAACATAACCCTAAACATAACCCTAACCCTAACCCTTAACCTTAACCTAACCCTAAACCTAACTCTAACCCTAACCCTAACCCTAACCTAAACCTAACCTTAACCCTAACCCTTACACTTACCGTAACCATAACCCTAACCCTAAACCTAATCCTAACCCTAAACTTAACCCTAACCCTAACCCTAACAATTGCCCTTACCCTAACCCTAACCCTAAACCTAACATTAACCCTAACCCTACCCCTAACCCTTACCCTTACCCTAACCGTAACCCTCACCCTAACCCTAACCCTAACCCTAAACCCTAAACATAACCCTAACCTATACCCCTATTCTAACCCTAACCCTAACACTTACCCTATCCCCTACCCTAACCCTAATCCTAATCATAACACTTACCCTAACCCTAACCCTAAACCTTACCCTTACCCTAAACCTAACCCTAACCCTAAACCTAACCCTAACCCTAACCCTAACCCTAACCTTTACCATTACCTAAAGCCTAACCCTAACCCAAACCCTTACCCTTACCCTAACGCTAACCCTAACCCTAACCCTAACCTTAATCCTAACCCTAACCGTAACCTTAAACCTAACCATAACCGTAACCCTAACCCTAACCCTAACCCTAACCCTTACCCTAACCCTAACCCTAACCCTTACCCTTACCCTCACCCTAACCCTAACCCTAACCCTAACCCTAACCCTAACCCTAACACTTACCCAAACCCTAACCTAACCGTAACCCTTACCCTTACCTTTACCCTAACCCTAACCCTAAACTTAACCCTAACCCTAACCCTAACCCTTACCCTAACCCTAACCCTAATCCTAACCATAACCATAACCGTAACCTTAACCCCAACGCTAAACCTAACCCTAACCCTTACCCTAACCCTAACCCTGACCCTCACCGTAACCTTAACACTAACCCTACACCTTACCCTTACCATAAACCTAACCGTAACTTTAACCCTAACCCTAACCCTAACCTTACCCTAACCTAACCCAAACCCTAACCCTTACCCTAACCCTATCCATAACCCTAAACTTAACCCTAACCCTAACCCTAACACTAACCCTTACCCTTATCCTAACCCTGACCCTTAACTTAACCCTAACCCTAACCCTAACCCTAACCCCGAACCCTAAACCTAACGCTAACCCTAACCCTAAGCATAACCCTTACCCTTATCCTAACAATAACCCAAACCCTAACCCTATTACTAACATTTACCCTTACCCTAACCCTAACCCTAACCCTAACCCTAATCCTAACACTAACACTTACCCTAACCCTAATCCTAACCCTAACCCTTACCATAACCCTAACCCTAACCCTATACCTTGCCCTAACGCTAACCCTAAACCTAACCCCAACCCCTAACCCTAACCCTTAACCTAACCCTAAACCTTACCCTAACCCTAACCCTGACCCTTACCCTAACCCTAAACCTAAATCTAACCCTAACCCTAACCCTAACCGTAACCCTTAGCCTAACCCTAACCCTTACCCTAACCCTAACCGTAACCCTAAACTTAACCCTAACCCTAACCCTAACGCTTACTCTTACCCTAACCCTAACCCTAAACCTAACTCTAACCCTAACCCCAACCCTTACACTAACCCTAACCCTAATCCTAAACCTAACCCTTACCCTTACCCTAATCCTAACCCTAACCCTTACCCTAACCCTAACCTTAACCCTAACCCGTACCGTTACCCTAACCCTAACCCTAACCCTTACCCTAAACCTAACCCTAACACTAACCCTAACACTAACACTTACCCTAAACCTAACCCTAACCCTTACCCTAAACCTAACCCTAACCCTAACCATAACACTAACACTTACCCTAACCCTAACCCTAACCCTTACCCTAACCGTAACCCTAACCCTAAACATTGCCCTAACCTTAACCCTAACCCTAACCCTAACCCCTAACCTTAACCCTTAACATAACCCTAAACATAACCCTAACCCTAACCCTAAACCTTAACCTAACCCTAAACCTAACTCTAACCCTAATCCTAACCCTAACCTAAACCTAACCTTAACCCTAACCCTTACACTTACCGTAACCATAACCCTAACCCTAAACCTAATCCTAATCCTAACCCTAAACTTAACCCTAACCCTAACCCTAACAATTGCCCTTACCCTAACCCTAACCCTAAACCTAACATTAACCCTAACCCTACCCCTAACCCTTACCCTTACCGTAACCGTAACACTCACCCTAACCCTAACCCTAACCCTAAACCCTAAACATAACCCTAACCTATACCCCTATTCTAACCCTAACCCTAACACTTACCCTATCCCCAACCCTAACCCTAATCCTAACCATAACACTTACCCTAACCCTAACCCTAAATCTTAGCCTTACCCTAAACCTAACCCTAAACCTAACCCTAACCCTAACCCTAACCCTAACCTTTACCATTACCTAAAGCCTAACCCTAACCCAAACCCTTACCCTTACCCTAACGCTAACCCTAACCCTAACCCTAACCCTAACCTTAATCCTAACCCTAACCGTAACCTTAAACCTAACCATAACCGTAACCCTAATCATAACCCTAACCCTAACCCTTACCCTAACCCTAACCCTAACCCTTACCCTTACCCTTACCCTCACCCTAGCCCTACCCCTAACCCTAACCCTAACCCTAACCCTAACACTTACCCAAACCCTAACCTAACCGAAACCCTTACCCTTACCCTTACCCTAACCCTACCCTAACCCTAAACTTAACCCTAACCCTAACCCTAACCCTTACCCTAACCCTAACCCTAATCCTAACCATAACCATAACCGTAACCTTAACCCCAACGCTAAACCTAACCCTAACCCTTACCCTAACCCTAACCCTGACCCTCACCGTAACCTTAACACTAACCCTACACCTTACCCTTACCATAAACCTAACCGTAACTTTAACCCTAACCCTAACCCTAACCTTAACCCTAACCTAACCCAAAACCTAACCCTTACCCTAACCCTATCCATAACCCTAAACTTAACCCTAACCCTAACCCTAACCCTAACCCCGAACCCTAAACCTAACGCTAACCCTAACCCTAACCATAACACTTACCCGTATCCTAACAATAACCCAAACCCTAACCCTATCCCTAACATTTACCCTTACCCTAACCCTAAACCTAACCCTAACCCTAAACCTTACCCTAACCATAACCCTAACACTTACCCTAACCCTAACCCTAAACCTACACATAACCCTAACCTTAACCCAAACCCTAACCCTAACCCTAACCATCACCTTAACCCCAAAGCTAAACCTAACCCTAACACTTACCCTAACCCTAACCCTAACCCTAACCATAAAACTTATCCTTACCCTAACTCGAAACCTAACCCTAACCCTAACCCTAACCCTTACCCTAACCCTAACCCTAATCCTAACCCTAATTCTTACCCTTACCCTAACCCTAACCCCAACGCTAAATCTAACCCTAACTTTTACCCTAACCCTAACGCTAACCTTAACCCTAAAACTTACCCTTACCCTAACACTAACCCTAACCCTAACCCTAACCCTTATCCTAACCCTAACCCTAATCCTAACTCTAACTCTTACCCTTAACCTAACCCTAAACCTAACCCTAAAACTAACCCTAACCCTAACCTTAACCCTAACACTAACCCTAACCCTAAAACTAACCCTAACCCTAACCTTAACCCTAACTCTTACCCTAACCCTAAAACTAATCCTAACCCTAACCCTTATCCTTACCCTAACCATAACCCTAATCCGAAAACTAACGCTAACCCTTACCCTAACCCTAACCCGTACCCTAACCCTAGCCCTTACGCTAACCCTAACACTAACACTTACCATAAACCTAACCCTAACCCTTACCCTAACCCTAACCCTAACCCTAACACTAACACTAACACTTACCCTAACCCTAACCCTTACCCTAACCGTAACCCTAACACTAAACATTGCCCTAACCTTAACCCTAACCCTAACCCCTAACCTTAACCCTTAACCTGACCCTAAACATAACCCTAAACCTAACCCTTAACCTTAACCTAACCCTAAATCTAACTCTAACCCTAACCCTAACCCTAACCTAAACCTAACCTTAACCTAACCCTTACACTTACCGTAACCATAACCCTAATCCTAAACCTAATCCTAATCCTAACCCTAAACTTAACCCTAACCCTAACCCTAACAATTGCCCTTACCCTAACCCTAACCCTAAACCTAACTTTAACCCTAACCCTACCCCTAACCCTTACCCTTACCCTAACCGTAACCCTGATCCTAACCCTAACCCTATCCCTAACCCCTAACCATAACCCTAACCTATACCCCTATTCTAACCCTAACCCTAACACTTACCCTATCCCCTACCCTAACCCTAATCCTAACCCTAACACCCTAACCCTAACCCTAAACCTTAGCCTTATCCTAACCCTAACCCTAACCCTAAACCTAACCCTACCCTAACCCTAACCCTAACCTTTACCATTACCTGAAGCCTAACCCTAACCCAAACCCTTACCCTTACCCTAACGCTAACCCTAACCCTAACCCTAAACCTAACCTTAATCCTAACCCTATCCCTAACCTTAAACCTAACCGTAACCGTAACCGTAACCCTAACCCTAACCCTAACCCTTACCCTAACCCTAACCCTAACCCTAACCCTAACCCTGACCCTTACCCTCACCCTAACCCTAACCCTAACCCTAATCCTAACCCTAACACTTACCCAAACCCTAACCTAACCGTAACCCTTACCCTTACCTTACCCTAACCCTAACCCTAACCCTAACCCTAACCCTAACCCTAAACTTAACCCTAACCTTAACCCTAACCCTTACCCTAACCCTAACCCTAACCCTAACCATAACCATAACCTTAACCACAACGCCAAACCTAACCCTAACCCTTACCCTAACCCTAAACCTAACCCTAACCATAAAACTTATCCTTACCCTAACTCGAAACCTAACCCTAACTCTAACCCTAACCCTTACCCTAATCCTAACCCTAATCCTAACCCTAATTCTTACCCTTACCCTAACCCTAACCCAAACGCTAAATCTAACCCTAACTTTTACCCTAACCGTAACGCTAACCCTAACCTAAAACTTACCCTTACCCCAACTCTAACCCTAACCCTAAAACTAACCCTTATCCTAACCCTAACCCTAATCCTAACTATAACTCTTACACTTACCTAACCCTAACCCTGACCCTAAAACTAACCCTAAAACTATCCTTAACCCTAACACTAACCCTAAACCTAAAACTAATCCTTAATCTAAAACTAACCCTAAACCTAACCCAAACCCTAACCCTATCCCTAACCCTAAGTCTTATCCTTACCATAACTCTAACCCTAAACCTAACCCTAACCATAAACCCTAACCCTAACCATAAACCTAACCCTAACCCTAACCAATACCCTTACCCTAAACCTAACCTTAATACTAACCCTAAACCTAACCCTAATCCTTACCCTAACCCAAACCATAATTATTACCCTAACCCTAACCGTAACCCTCTTACCGTTTCCTAACCCTAACCCTAACCGAAACCCTTACCTTTACCCTAACCGTAATCCTAAACCTAACCCTAAACCTAATCCTAACTCTAACCCTAAACCTAACCCTTACCCTTGCCGTAACCAAAACCCTAAACCTAACGCGAACCCTAACCCTAACACTTACCCAAACCCTAAACCTAACCTTAAGCCTTGCCGTTACCCTAACCCTAACCCTAATCCTTACCCTAACCCTAACCCTAACCTAACCCTTACCCTTTCCCTAACCCTAACCCTTACCCTAACCTAACCCTAAACCTAACCCTAACCCTAACCCTCAGCCTAACACCTAATTCTAACCCTAAACCTGACCCTTACCCTTACCCTAACCCTAACCCTAACCCTAACCCTAACACTTACCCAAACCCTAACCTAACCGTAACCCTAACACTAACCCTAACCCTAACCCTTACCCTAACCCTAACCCTTACCCTAACCCTAACCCTAACCCTAAAACTTACCCTTACCCTAACTCTAACCCTAAACCTAACCCTTATCCTAACCATAACCATAACCCTAACCCTAACCCTAACACTTACCCTAACCCTAACACTAACCCTAACCCCTAACTCGAACCCTTATCCTAACCCTAACCCTTACCCTAACCCTAAACCTAACCCTAACCCTAACCCGAACCCTAACCCTAACCCTAACCCTTACCCTTACCTTAACCCTAACCCTAACCTTAACCCCAACGCTAAATCTAACCCTATTACCCTAACCCTAACCCTAACCCTAACCCTAAAACTTACCCTTACCCTAAATCTAACCCTAACCCTAACCCTAACCCTTAACCTAAACCTAACCCTAATCCTAACCCTAACTCTTACCCTTACCCTAACACTAACCCTAACCCTAAAACTAAACTTCACCCTAAACTTAACCCTAAACCTAACCCTAACCATTATCCTAACCCTAACACTAATCCTAACCCTAACCCTACCCTTACCCTAACCATAACTCTAGTCCTAAAACTAACTCTAACCCTAACGTTAAACCTAACCCTTACCCTTACGGTAACCCTAACCCTAAACCTAAACCCAACCCTAACCTTAACCCTAACCCTTACCGTTACCCTAACCCTAACCCTAACCCTTACCCTAACCCTAACCTTAACCCTAACACTAACACTAACACTTACCCTAACCCTTACCCTAACTCTTACAATAACCGTAACCCTAACCCTAAACATTGACCTGACCTTAACTGTAACCCTAACCCTAACCCCTAACCTTAACCCTTAACCTAACCCTAAACATACCCCTAACCCTTACCCTTAACCTAACCCTAAACCTAACTCTAACCCTAAACCTAATCCTAACCCTAAACCTAACCTAAACCTAACCTTAACCCTAACCCTTACACTAACCGTAACCCTAACCCAAACCCTAAACCTAACCCTAATCCTAACCCTAAACTTAACCCTAACCCTAACCCTAACAATTGCCCTTACCCTAACCCTAAACCTAAACCTAACATTAACCCTAACCCTACCCCTAAACCTTACCCTTACCCTAACCCTAACCCTAAACCTAAACCTTACACTTACCCTAAACCTAACACTAACCCTAACCCTAAACCTAAACCTTACACTTACCCTAAACCTAACCCTAACCGTTACTCTAAACTTCCCTAACCCAAACCCTTACCCTTACCCTATCGCTAACCCTAACCATAACCTTAATCCTAACCCTAACCGTAACCCTAAACCTAACTGTAACCGTAACAGTAACCCTAACCCTAACAATAACCCTAACCCTAACCCTAACCATAAACCTTACCCTTACCCTCACCCTAACCCTAACCCTAACCTTAACCCCAAACCTAAACCTAACCCTAACCCTAACCCTTACCCTAAACCTAACCCTAAACCTAACCCTAAACCTAACCATAACCCTAACCCTCACCGTTACCCTTACCCTAATCCTAACCATAACCCTAAAACTAAACCTAACCTTAACCCTAACCCTTAGACTTACCGTAACCCTAACCCTAACCCTAACCCTAACCTTAACCCTAACCCTAAAGCTAACCATAACACTACCTTAACCCTAACCCTTAACATAACCCTAACCCTAACCCTAACCCGAACACTAACACTTAACATAACCCTAACCCTAAACCTAACCCTAACCCTAACCCTAAACTTAACCCTAACGCTAACCCTAACGGTAACCCTAAACCTTACCCTTACCCTAACCCTTACTCTTACCCTAACCCTAACCCTAACCCTTACCCTAACCCTAAACCTAACCCTAAACCTAACCCTAACCCTTACACTTACCCTAACCCTAACCCTAAACCTAACCCTAAACATAACCATAACCCTAACCCTTATCCTTAACCTAACCCTAACCATAACCTTAACCCTAACCCTAACCCTAACCCTAAACCTAAACCTTACCATTACCCTAAACGTAACCCTAACCCTTACTCTAAATGACCTTAACCCTAAACATTACCCTTAACTTAAGCCTAACACTAAACCTAACCATTACCCTTACCCTAACGCTAACCCTAAACCTAACCCTAACCCTAACCCTAACCTTAATCCTAACCCTAACCTTAACCCTAAACCTAACCGTAACCCTAACCCTAACGCTAACCTTAACCCTTACCCTAACCCTAACCCTAACCCTAACCCTTACTCTTACCCTCACCCTAACCCTAACCCTAACCTTAACCCCAAACCTAAACCTATCCCTAACCCTAACCCTTATCCTTACCCTAACCATAACCCTAATCCTAAAACTAATGCTAACCCTTAGCTTAACACTAACCCTTACCCTTACCCTCACCCAAACCCTAAAACTAAAGCTAACCCTAACCTTAACCCTAACCCTTACCGTTACCCTAACCCTAACGCTAAATCTTGCCCTAACGCTAAAACTAACCCTAACCCTAACCCCTAACCCTAACCCTTAATCTAACCCTAAACCTTACCCTAACCCTAACCATTACCCTTACCATAACCATGAACCTAACTCTAACCCTAACCCTAACCCTAACCCTAACCCTAACACTTACCCAAACCCTAACCTAACCGTAACCCTTACCCTTACCCTACCCTAACACTAACCCTTATCCTAACCCTAACCCTAACCCTACCCCTTACCCTAACCCTAACCCTAACCTTAACCCCAACGCTAAATCTAACCCTATTACCCTAACACTAACACTAACCCTAACCCTAAAACTTACCCTTACCCTAACACTAAACCTAACCCTAACCCTAACCCTTAACCTAAACCTAACCCTAATCCTAACCCTAACTCTTACCCTTACCCTAACACTAACCCTAAAACTAACCCTCACCCTAACCTTAACCCTAAACCTAACCCTAACCCTTACCCTAATCCTAACACTAATCCTAACCCTAACCCTATCCTTACCCTAACCATAAGCCTAATCCTAAAACTAACCCTAACATTAACTTTAAACCTAACCCTTACCCTTACCCTAACCCTAACCCTAAACCTAAACCTAACCCTAACCCTAACCCTAACCCTAACCTTACCCTAAACCTAACCCTAACACTAAAACTAACACTAACACTTACACTAACACTAACCCTAAACCTTACCCTAACCGTAACCCTAACCCTAAACATTGCCCTAACCTTAAGCCTAACCCTAACCCTAACCCCTAACCTTAACCCTTAACCTAACCCTAAACATAACCCTAACCCTAACCCTTACCCTTAACCTAAGCCTAAACCTAACTCTAACCCTAACCCTAAACCTAACCCTAACCCTATCCTAAACCTAACCTTAACCCTAACCCTTACCCTTACCCTAACCCTAAACCTAACCCTAAACCTAACACTAATCCTAACCCTAAACTTAAGCCTAACCCTAACCCTAACATTTGCCCTTACCCTAACCCTAAACCTAACACTAACCCTAACCCTACCCCTAACCCTTACCCTTACCCTAACCGTAACCCTCACCCTAACCCTAACCCTAAACTTAACCCCTAACCTTAACCCTGAACTTTACCCTTATTCTAACCCTAACCCTAACACTTACCCTATCCCCTACCCTAACCCTAATCCTAACCCTAACACTTACCGTAACTCTAACCCTAAACCTTAGCCTTACCCTAACCCTAAACCTAACCCTAAACCTAACCCTAACCCTTACACTTACCCTAGCCTTAACCCTAACCCTAACCCTAACCCTTACCCTAACCCAACCCTAACCCTAACCCTTACCCTTACCCTCAACCTAACCCTAACCCTAACCTTAACCCTAACCCTAAACCTAACCCTAAACCTAACCCTTACCCTTACCCTAAACCTAACCCTAAACCTAACCCTAACCCTAACCCTAACTCTAACCATTACCCTTACCCTAATCCTAACCATAACCCTAAACCTAAACCTAACCTTAACCCTAACCCTTAGACTTACCGTAACCCTAACCCTAACTCTAAACCTAACCCTAACCCTAACCCTAACCCTACCCTTACCCTAACCCTAACCCTAACCCTAACCTTAACCCTAACCCTAAAGCTAACCCTAACCCTACCTTAACCCTAACCCTTAACCTAACCCTAACCCTAACACTAACACTTAACATAACCCTAACCCTAAACCTAAACCTAACCCTAACCTTAACCCTCACCCTTACCATTACCCTAACCCTAACCCTAACCCTTACCCTATCCCTAACCCTAACCCTAACCCTAACCCTTACCCTTATCCTAACCCTAACCCTAACCCTAACACTTACCCTTACCCTAACCCTAACCCTAACCATAACCCTAACCCTTACCCTAAACCTAACTCCAACCATAACCCTTACCCTTACTCTAATCCTAAACATAACCCTAAACCTAACGCTAACCCTTACCCTTACCCTAACACTAACACGAACCCTACACCCAACCCTAACCTGAAACCTTACCCTTACACTAAACCTAAGCCTAAAACTAACCCTAACCCTAACCCTTACCCTTACCGTAACCAAAACCCTAAACCTAACGCGAATCCTAACCCTAACACTTTCCCAAACCCTACCCATAGTCTTAAGCCTTCCGTTACCCTACCCCTAACACTAATCCTTACCCTAACCCTAACCCTTACCCTACCATAACCCTAAACATTACCCTTACCCTAACCCTAAACCTAACCCTAAACCTAACCCTAACCCTTAAACTTACCCTAACCCTAACCTAACCCTAACCCTAAACCTAAAACTTACCCTTACCCTAAACCTAACCCTAACCCTTATTCTAAACCTAACCCTAATCCTAACCCTAACCCTTACCCTTACCTTAAGCCTAACCCTAAACCTAACCCTTACCCTGACCCTAACGCTAACCCTAACCCTAAACCTAACCCTAACACTAAACTTAACACAATCCCTTACCCTAACCCTAACCCTAACTCTAACCTTAACCCCAACCCTAAACCTAAACTTAACCCTTACCCTTACCCTAACCCTAACCCTAACCCTAACCTTAACCCTAGCACTAAACCAAACCCTAACCCTAACCCTAACCCTTACCCTAACCCTAACCCTAATCCTAACCCTAACCCTTAGCCTTACCCTAATCCTAACACTAACCCTAAACATAACCCAAACCTTAACCCTAACCCTTACACTTACCGTAACCCTAACGCTAACCCTAACCCTAACACTAACCCTAACCCTTACCCTTACCCTAAACCTAACCCTAAACCTAACCCTAACCCTTACCCTTACCCTCACCCTCACCCTAACCTAAACTCTAACCCTAACGCTAACCCTAACCCTACCTTAACCCTAACCCTTACCCTTACCCTAACCCTAACCCTCACCCTAACCCTAACCCTTACCCTTACCCTAAATCTAACCCTCACCTTAACCATAACCATAACCCTAAACCTAACCCTTAATCTAACTCTAACCCTAAACCTAACCCAAACCCTAACCCTATCCATAACCCTAAGGCTTATCCTTACCATAAACCTAACCCTAAACCTAACCATAACCATAACCCCTAACCATAACCATAACCCTAACCCTAACCCTAAACCTTACCCTAACCCTAATCCTTACCCTAACCCTAACCGTAACCCTCTTACCCTTTCCTAACTCTAACCCTAACCCAAAACCTTACCCTTACCCTAACCATAAACCTAAACCTAACCGTAAACCTAACCCTAACCTTAACCCTAACCCTAACCCTTACCCTTACCCTAACCAAAACCCTAAACCTAACGCGAACCCTAACCCTAACACTTACAGAAACCCTAACCCTAACCTTAAGCCTTACGGTTATCCTAACCCTAATCCTAATTCTTTCCCTAACCCTAACCCTAACCCTAACCCTTACCCTTTCCCTAACCCTAACCCTTACCCTAACCCTAACCCTAAACCTAACCCTAACCATAACCCTAACCCTAACACCTAACCATAACCCTAACCCTGACCCTTACCCTTACCCTAAACCTAACCCTAACACTAACCCTAACCCTAACACTTACCCAAACCCTAACCTAACCGCAACCCTTACCCTTACCCTAAACCTAACCCTAACCCTAACCCTAATCCTAACCCTAACCCTTATCCTACCCTAACCCTAACCCTAACCCTAACCCTTACCCTAACCCTAACACTAAACCTAACTCCTAACTCTAACCCTTACCCTAACCCTAACCCTAACCCTAACCCTAACCTTAACCATAACCCTAACCCTTACCCTTACCCTAACCCTAACCCTCACCCTAACCCTAACCTTAACCCTAAGCCTAAAACGTACCCTTACACTAACTCTAACCCTAACCATAACCCTAATCTTTAACCTAAACCTAACCCTAATCCTAACCCTAACTCTTACCCTTACTCTAACACTAACCCTAACCCTAAAACTAACACTCACCCTAACATTAACCCTAACCCTAACCCTTACCCTTACCCTAACCCTAACACTAATCCTAACCCTCACCCTACCCTTACCCTAACCATAACCCTAATCCTAAAAGTAACCCTAATCCTAAATTTAAACCTAACCCTGACCCTTACCCTAACCCTAACCCTAAACCTAAACCTAACCCTAACCTTAACCCTAACCCTTAGCGTTACCCTAACCCTAACCCTAACCCTTACCCTAACCGTAACCCTAACCCTAACCCTAACTCTAACACTAACACTTACCCTAACCCTAACCCTAACTCTTACCCTAATCGTAACCCTTATCTTAAACATTGCCCTAACCTTAACCCTAACCCTAACCCTAACCCCTAACCTTAACCCTTAACCTAACCCTAAATATAACCCTAACCCTAACCCTTACCCTTAACCTAAACCTAAACCTAACTCTCACCCTAAACCTAACCCTAACCCAAATCCTAACCTAAACCTAACCTTAACCCTAACCCTTACACTTACCGTAACCCTAAACCTAACCCTAAACCTAACCCTAATCCTAACCTTAAACTTAACCCAAACCCTAACCGTAACAATTGCCTTTACCCTAACCCTAACCCTAAACCTAATACTAACCATAACCCTACCCCTAACCCTTACACTTACCCTAACCGTAACCCTCACCCTAACCCTAACCCTAACCCTAAACCTAACCCCTAACCCTAACCCAAACCTTTACCCTTATTCTAACCGTAACCCTAACACTTACCCTATCCCCTACCCTAACCCTAACCCTAACCCTAACCCTAAACCTTACCCTTACCCTAACCCTAACCCTAAACCTAAACCTTACACTTACCCTAAACCTAACCCTAACCGTTACTCTAAACCACCCTAACACTAAACCTTACCATTACTGAAGCCTAAACATAACCCAAACCCTTACCCTTACCCTAACGCTAACCCTAACCCTAACCCTTACCCTAACCCTAACACTAACCCCTAACCCTAACCATTAAGCTAACCCTAACCCTAACCCTAACCCTTACCCTTACCCTAACCCTATTCCGAACTCTAACCCTAACCCTAACCGTAACCCTAAGCCTAACCCTTAACCTAACCCTAACCCTAACCCGTACCCTAACATTAACCCTAACCCTAACCTTAACCCTAACCCTAACCCTAACCCTAACCCTTACCCTTACCCTAACCATAACCCTAAACCTAACCCTAAACCTAATCCTAAACCTAACCTTAACGCTAACCCTAACCCATGCTCTTACCCTAACCCTAACAATAAACTTAACAATAACCCTAACCCTACCCCTAACCGTAACGCTAACCCTTACCCTTACCCTAAACCTAACCCTAAACCTAACCTTAAGGCTAAGCCTAACCCTTGCTCTTACCCTAACCCTAACAATAAACTTAACACTAACCCTAACCCTACCCCTAACTCTAATGCTAAACCTTACCCTTACCCTAACCCTAACACTAAACCTAACCGTAACCCTAAACAAAACCCCTAACCCTATCTCTAACCCTAACTCTTACCCTTATTCTACCCCTAACCCTAACCCTAAGACTTACCCTTATCCTAAACCTTACCCTAACCCTAACCCTAACCCTAAACCTCACCCTAACCCTAACCCTAACCCTAACCCTTACCCTTACCGTAACCCTAAACTTAACAATAACCCTAACCCTAACCCTTACCCTTACCCTAACCCTAACCCTAACCCTAACACTAAACCTTACACTTACACTAAACCTAACCCTAACCCTTATCCTAAACCTCACCCTAACCCTAACCCTTACCCTTACCTTAACCCTAACCATAACCCTAAACCTTGCCCTTACCCTAAAACTTACCCTAATCCTAACCCTAACCCTAACCCTAACTCTTACCCTTACCCTAACCCTAACACTAACCTTACCCCCAACCCTAAACCAAACCCTAATCCTAACCCTAATCCTTACCCTAACCCTAACCCTAAACCTAACCCTAACCCTAACACTTATCCTTACCCTAACCCTAATCCTAAACCTAACCCTAACCCTAACCCTTTACCTAACCATAACCTTAACTGTAACCCTAATCCTAACCGTTAACCTAACCCTAACACTAACCCTAACCCACAACCCTAACCTTTACCGTAACACTCACCCTAACCCTAACCCTAACCGCTAACCCTAACACTATCACTAACCCCTAACCCTAACCCTAACCCTAACCCTTACCAATATCCTAACACTAACCCTAACCCTAACACTTACCCTTACCCTCACCCCTACCCTAACCCTAACACTAACACTTACCCTTACCATAACCCTAACCCTAACCTAAATCTAACCCTTACCCTTACAGTAAACCTAACCCTAACCCTAACCCTAACCCTTACGCTACACCTAACCCTAACCCTAAACTTTACCCTAACGCTAACCTTAACCCCAACACTAACCCTGACCCTAACACTTACCCTAACCCTAACCCTAACCCTAACCTTTGCCCTTACCCTAACCCTAACCCTAACATTAACCCCAACCCTAAACCTAGCCCTACCCTAACACTAAAACTTACCCTTACCCTAACCCTAACCCTAACCCCTAACACTAACCCTCACCCTCACCCTAACCCTAACACTAACCCAAACCACTAACCCTAACCCTAACCCTAACACTAAGCTCTAACCCTAAACCTAACCCTAACCCTTACCCTTATCCTAACCCGAACCCTAACCCTAACCTCTACCCTAACCCTAACCCTTACCCTAACACTCACCCTAACCCTAACCCTTACTCTTACCCTAACCCTAAACCTAACCATAAACCTAACCCTAACCCAAAACCTTACCCTTACCCTTACCCTAACCCTAACCCTAACCCTAAACCATACCCTTACACTAAACCTAACCCTAACCGTTACGCTAAACCTAACCCTAACCCTAACCCTAACTCTAACCCTTACCCTTACCTTAACCCTAACCCTAAACTTAACCCTTACCCTTGCCCTAACTCTAACCCTAACCCTAAACCTAACCGTAACCCTAACCCTAAAACATACCCTTACCCTAGCCCTTACACTAACCTTAACCCTAACCCTAACCCTAAACCTAACCCTAATCCTTACCCTTACCCACACCCTAACCCTAAACTTAAACCTAATCCTAACTCTATCCCTAACCCTAAACTTAACCCTAACCCTTACGCTACACCTAACCCTAACCCTAACTCTAACACTTACCCTTACCTTAAACCTAAACCTAACCCTAAACCTTACCCTTTTACTAACGCTAACCCTAACCCTAAACCTAACACTAACCCTAAACCTAACACATACCCTTATCCTAAACCTAACCCTAACCGTAACCCTAACCCTAACCCTAAACCTAACCCTTATCCTTACCCTAACCCTAACCCTAACTCTAACCCTAAACCTAACCCTAACTCTAAATTTAACCCTTATCTTTACCCTAACCCTAACCTTAAACCTAACCCTAATCCTTACCCTTACCCTAACCCTAAACTTCATCCAAAACCTGACATTAACTGTAACCCTTACCCTAACCCTAACCCTAACCCTAACACTGAATCTAACCCTAACCCTAAACCTAAACCTTACCCTAACCCTAAATTTAACCCTTGCCCTTACCCTAAAGCTAACCCTAACCCTAAACCTAACCCATAACCCTAACCCTAACCCTTACCTTTACTGTTACCCTAGCCCTAACCCTAACCCTAACCCTAAACCTAACCAGAACACTTACCCTAACCCTAACCATAATCATTACCTTACCCTAACCCTAACGCTAACCCTAACCCTTACCCTAATCCTAACCCTAACCCTTACCCTAACCCTAACACTAATCCTAACCCAACCCCTAACCCTAACCCTTAACATAAACCGAAACCGAGACCTAACCGTAACCCTTACCCTTACCCTAACCCTAAACCTAACTCTAACCCTAACCCTAAACTTAACCCTAACCCTAACCCTAACACTAACCCTTACCCTTACCCTAAACCTAACCCTAAACCTAACACTAAACCTAACCCTAACCCTAACCTTAACCCTAACCCTTACCCTTACCCTAACCCTACCCTAACCCTAAACCTTACTCTAAACCTAACCCTAAACCTAACCCTTACACTTACCCTAAACTTAAACCTAACCCTATCCCTAACCCCTAAACCTAACCCTAAACCTAAACCTAACTCTTACCCTAACCCTAACACTAACACTAACCCTTCCCCTTACCCTAATCCTAAACCTAATCCTAAACCTAACCCTAACCCTTACCCTTACCCTAACCCTAAACTTAACCCATACCCTAAACCTAACCCTAACCCTAACCCTTAACCTACCACTTACCCTAACCCTAACCCTAAACCTAACCCTAAACTTAACCCTAACCCTAACCCTAACCCTTACCCTTACCCTAAACCTAACCTTAAACCTAACCCTAACCCTAACATTAAAGCTAACCCTAACCCTAACCCTTGCCCTTACCCTAACCCTAGCCCTAACCCTAACCCTTACTCTAACCCCAACCCTAAACCTAACCGTTACCCTTACCCTAACCCTAAACCTAACCCTGACCCTAACCCTAACCCCTAACCCTAACCCAAACCCTAACCCTAACCCGTAACCTTATTCTAACACTAACACTAACCCTAACACTTCCCCTTACCCTAAACGCTACTCTAACCCTAACCCTAAACCTAACCCTTATCCTAACCCTAACCCTAATTCTAACCATTCCCCTTGCCCTAATCTTAAACCTAACCCTAACCCTAACCCTTACCCTTACCCTAACCCTAACCCTAACCCTAAACCATGGCCTTACATTAAACTAACCCTAACCTTACCATAAACCTAACTCTAAACCTAACCCTAACCCTTATCCTTACCTTAACCCTAACACTAATCCTAAACCTTATCCTTACCCTAACACTTATGCTAACCCTATCCCTAATCCTAACCTTTACCCTTACTCTAACCCTAACCCTAACCATAATTGCAACCATAAACCTAACCCTAACCCTAACCCTAACCTTTACCCTAACCCTAACTCTAACCCCTACCCTAACACTAACACTTAATCTTACCCTAACCCTAACCCTAACCCTAACCCTTTTCCTAACCCTAACCCTAAACCTAACCCTAACCATTAACCTAACCCTAACACTAACCCTAACCCCTAAAACTAACCCTTACCATAAGCCTAACCCTAAACCTATCCCTAACACTAACCATAACCCTTAGCCTAACCATCACCCTAACACTAACCCCTAACCCTAACCATAACCCTAACACTAAACCTTAACCTTACCCTAACCCTAAACCTAACCCTAACCCTAACCCTAACCCTTATCCTTACCCTAACCCTAAAACTAACCCTAACCCTAAACCTTACCCTCACCCTAAATCTAACCCTAACCCTTACGCTAAACCTAACCCTAACCCTAACACTTACCCTTACCTTAACCCTAACCCTAACCCTAACCCTTACCCTTACCCTAAGACTAACCCTAACCCTAAACCTAAGAGTAACTCTAAACCTAACACATAACCTTAACCTAACCCTAACCCTAACCCTACCCTAAACCTAACCCTAAACCTTACCCTTACCCTCACCCTAACCCTAACCTTAAATCTAACCCTAACTCTAACCCTAACACTAAACTTAACCCTAACCCTTATCCTTACCGTAACCTAAAGCTAACCATAACGCTAAAATTAACCCTTACCTTTACCATAACCCAAACCCTAAACCTAACCCTAACCCTAACCCTAACCCTAACTCTTACCCTTAAACTAACCCTAACCCTAACCCTAAATCTAACCCTTAACCTTACCCTAACCCTAACCCTAAACCTAACCCTAACCCTTACCCTTACCCTAGCCCTAACCCTAACCCTTACCCTCACCCTAACCCTAACCCTAAACTTAACCCTAACCCTAACCCTAAACCTAACCCTAACCCTAACCCTAACACTTGCCCTTACACTAACCCTAACCCTAAACCGCACCCTAAAACTAACCCTAACCCCTAACCCTAACCCTAACCCAAACCTTTACCCTTACCCTAACCCAAACCCTAACCCTAACCCTAACCAGAACACTTATCCTAACCCTAACCCTAACCCTAACCAGAACACTTATCCTAACCCTAACCCTAACACTAACCCTTACCCTTACCTTAACCCCAACCCTAACCCTAACCCTAACACATACCCTTACTCTAACCCTAACCCTAACCATAACCCTAAACCTAACCCTAAATCTAACCGTAACCCTAACCCTAACACTAACCCTTACCCTAACCCTAACCTTAACCCCAACACTACACCTAACCCTAACCCTAACCCTAACCCTTACCCTTACCCTAACACTAACCCTAACCCTAATCCTAACCATAACCCTAACCCTTACACTAACTCTAACCCTAAACCAAACCCTAACCTTAAACCTAACACTAATCCTAAACCTAACCCTAACCCTTACCATAACTATAACCCTAACACTTATCCTAACCCTAACCCTAACCCTAACCCTAACACTTACACTAACACGAACCCTAACCTTAACCCTTACTATTACCCTAACCCTAACCCTAACCCTTACCCAACCCTAACCATAACCCCTAACCCTAACCATTAACCTAACCCTAACCCTAACCCTAACTCTTACCCTTAGCCTAACCCTAATCCTAAACCTAACCCTAACCCTAATCCTAAACCTAACCTTAACCCTAACCCTAACCCTTGCTCTTACCCTAACCCTAACAATAAACTTAACACTAACCCTAACCCTAACCCTAACCCTAACGTTAACCCTTTCCCTTACCCTAACCCTAACCCTAAACCTCAACCAAACCCTAGCCCTAGCCCTAACCCTTACCCTTTCCCTACCCCTAAACTTAACAATAACCCTAACCCTAACACTTACCCTTACACTAACCCTAACCCTAACCCTAAACCTAAACCTTACCCTTACACTAAACCTAACCCTAACACTTACCCCAAACCTAAACCTAACCCTAACCCTAACCCTTACCCTTACCTTAACCCTAACGATAACCCTAATCCTTGCCCTTATCCTAACACTTACCCTAACCATAACCATAACTCTAACCCTTACCATTACCCTAACCCTAACCCTAACCTTACCCCCAAACCTAAACCTAAACCTAATCCTAATCCTAACCCTTACCTAATCCTAACCCTAAACCTAACCATAACCCTAGACCTTATCCTTACCCTAAACCTAATCCTAACCCTAACCCTAACCCTAACACTTATCCGAACGGTAACCCTAACCATAACCCTAACCCTAACACTTAACCTAACCCTAACACTAACCCTAAACCCTAACCCTAACCCTTAACCTAACCCTCAACCTATCCCTAAACCCTAACCCCAACCCTAACCCTAACCCTAACCCCTAACCCTAATCCTAAAACTAACCGTTACCCTTATTCTAAACCGAACCCTAACCCTAACACTTACCCTTACCCTAATCCCTACCCTAACCCTAACATTAACACTAACATTTACCCTTAACCTAACCCTAACCCTAACCCTAAATATAACTCTTATCCTTACAATAACCCTAACCGTAAACCTAACCCCAACCCTTACGCTAAACCTAACCCTAACCGTAACCCTAACTTTACCCTAACCCTAACATTAACCCCAACCATAAACCTAACCCTAACCCCAACCCTAACCCTTACCCTAACCCTAACCCTAGTCCTAACACTAACACTTATCCTTACCCTAACCCAAACCCTAACCCTAACTCTTATCCTAACCGTAACCCTAACCCTAACCCTT
The DNA here is from genome assembly GCA_024803745.1 of Megascapheus bottae. NCBI lineage: Eukaryota > Metazoa > Chordata > Mammalia > Rodentia > Geomyidae > Megascapheus > Megascapheus bottae. The sequence continues at coordinate 498,519 of JANJXV010000291.1, forward strand.
AACCCAACCCTAACAATAACCCTAACCCCTAACCCTAACCCTTACCCTAACCTTAACCCTAACCCTAACCCTAACACTAACCCTAACCACTAACCCTAACCCTAACCCTAACACTAACCCCTAACCCTAAACCTAACCCTAACCCTTACCCTTATCCTAACCCGAACCCTAACCCCAACCTCTACCCTAAGCCTAACCCTAACCCTTACTCTTACTCTAACCCTAAACCTAACCATAACCCTAACCCTAACCCTAACCCTTACCCTTACTCTAACCCTAAACTTAACCCTAACCCTAACCCTAAACCATACTCTTACACTAAACCTAACCCTAACCCTTACGCTAAACCTAACCCCAACCCTAATTCTAACCCTTACCTTACCTTAACCCTAACCCTAACCTTAACCCTTACCCTAACGCTAACCCTAACCCTAAACCTAACCCTAAAACTAAACCTAACACATTCCCTTACCCTAACCCTAACCATAACCGTAAACCTAACCCTAACCCTAACCCTTAACATAAATGTAACCCTAACCCTAACCATAAACCTTACCCTTCCGCTAACCCTAAAACTAAATCTAACCCTAACCATAATCCTTACCTTAACCCTTACCCTAACCCTAACAATAACCCTTACCCTAAACCTAACCCTAAACCTAACCCTAACCTGAACTCTAACCCTAACACTAATCCTTACCCTTACTCTAAACCTAACCCTAAACCTAATCCTAAACTTAACCCTAACCCTAAGCTTAACCCTAACCCTAACCCTTACCCTTGCCCATACCCTAACCCTAGCCCAAACCCTAACCATTACTCTAACCCTAACCCTAAACCTAACCCTTGCACTTACCCTAACCCTAAACCTAAGCCTAACCCTAACTCTAAACCTAACCCTTACCCTTACCCTTACCCTACACCTAACCCTAACCCTAACCATAAACCTTACTCTTACCCTAAACCTAACACTAACCCTAACCCTTACATTTACCCTAACCCTAACCCTAACCCTAATCCTTACTCAAACGCTAACCCTAACCCTAACACTAACCGTAACCCTTAACCTTACCCTAACCCTAACCCTAAACCTAACCCTAACCATAAACATAACCCTAACCAGAAACCTAACCCTACCCCTTACCCTTACCCTCACCCTAACCCTAACCTTAAACCTAACCCTAAACCTAACCCTAACCCTAAACTTAACCCTAACCCTTATCCTTAACGTAACCTAACCTTAAACCTAACCCTAACCCTAAACCTAACCCTAAACTTAACCCTTAACTTTACCCTAACCCCAACCCTAAACCTAACCCTAATCCTTACAATTACCCTAAGCGTAACCCTAACCCTAAGCCTAAACCTAAACTTAACCCTAAGCCTTACCAGTAACCTAACCCAAACACTAACCCAAAACCTAACCTTAACCCTAACCCTAACTCTTACCCTTACCCTAACCCTAACCCTAACCCTAAATCTAACCCTTACCCTTACCCTAAACATAAAACTAAACCTAACCCTTACCCTTACCCTAACCCTAACCTTAAACCTAACCCTAACCCTAACCCCTAACACTAATCCTAACCCTAACACTTACCCTACCCCTAACCCTAACCTTAACCCTTACCCTTACCCTAACCCGAACCCTAAACTTAACCCAAAACCTAAACCTAAGCCTAAACCTGACCTTTACCCTCACACTTACCCTAACCATAACCCTAACCCTAACACTTACCCTTACCCTAAACCTAACCCTAACCCTAACCCTTACCCTAACCCTAACCCTAACCCTAACTCTAACCCTAACACGTACCCTAACCCTAACCTTAACCCTAACACTTACCCTTAACCTAACACTAACCCTAACCCTTACCCTAACACTAAACCTAACCCTAACCCTTACCCTAAGCCTAACCCTAACACTAACCCTAACCCTAAACCTAACCCTAACACTTACCCTTACCTAACCCTAAACCTAACACTTACCCTAACCCTAACCCTAACCCTAACCCTGACCTAACACTTATCCTTACCCTAACAGTAACCCTAACTTTAACCTTACACTAATCCCTAACCCTAACCCTTACCCTTACCCTAACCCTAACTCTAAACCTAACCCTAACCCTAACCCTAACCCTATCCCTAACCCGAAACATTGCCCTTACTATAACCCTAAACCTAAACCTAACCCTAACCGTAACCCCTAACCCTAACCTTAACTCTAACCCTTACCCTTACCCTAACCCTAACCCTAACCTTAATTCTAACCCTAATCCTAACCCTAACCCTAACCCTACCGTTACCCTAACCCTCTCACTAACCCTAACCCTAACTGTAAGCCTAACACTTAACCTTAACCTAACCCTAACCCTAAACCTAAACCTAACCCTAACCCTAACTGTAACCATAACCTTAACCCTAATCCTAACCCTAACCCTAACCCTACTCTTATCCTAACCCTAACCCTAACCCTAATCCTTACCCTAACCCTAAATCTAACCCTAACCCTTACCCTTTCCCTAACCCTAACCCTAACTCTAACTCTAACCCTTACCCTTAACCTAACCCTAACCCTAACCCTAACCGTAACCCTAACCCTAACCCTTACCCTTACCCTTACGGTAACCAAACCCTAAACTTAACCCCAACCCTAAATCTAACCCTAAACCTAACCGTAACCCTAAAGCTAGCCCTAACCCTAACACTAAGACTTACACTTACCCTAACCGTAATCCTAACCCTAACCCTTATCCTAACCCTAACCCTAACCCTAACCCTTAATCTAACCCTAACACTAACCATTCCCCATAAACCTAACCCTTACCCTAACCCTATACCTAACCCTAACCCTAACACTAACCCCTAACCCTAATCCTAAACCTACCCCTAACCCTAACCCTAACCCCTAACCATAACCCTAACCCTAACCCTTATCCTAAACCTAACCCTAACCCTTACCTTTACCCTAAACAAACCCTAACCCTAACCCTACCCTAACTACTACCCTTACCCTAAACCTAACCCTAACCCTAACCCTAAACCTTACCCTTACCCTAAACCTAACCCTAAACCTAACCCTAACCCTACCCATACACCTCACCCTAACCCTAAACCTAACCCTAACCCCAACCCTAACCCTTACCCTTACCCTAAACCTAACTCTAACCCTAACCTTAACCCTAACCCTTACCCTTACAGTAACCCAAACCCTAACCCTAACCCTAAACCTAAACCTAACCCTAATCCTTACTCTTAACCTAACCCTAACCCTAAACCTAAAGGTAACCCTTACCCTTACCCTAAGCCTAACCCTAACCTTAACCCTAACACTAAACCTAAACCTAAGCCTTACCCTTACTCTAACCCTAACACTAAACCTAACCCTAACACTTACCCTTACAATAACCCTAACCCTAACCCTAAACCTAACCCTAAGCTTAACCCTAATCCTTACACTTACCCTAACCCTAACCTTAACCCTAAACCTAACCCTAACGCTAATCCTAACCCTTAACCTTACCCTAACCCTAACCCTAACCCTAAACCTATCCCTAACCCTTACCCTTACCCTAACCCTAAACCTAAACGTAACCCTAACCTTAACCCTAATCCTTACACTTACCCTAACCCTAACCCCAACCCTAAACCTAACCCTAAGCCTAATCCTAATCTTTACCCTAACCCTAACACTAACCCTAACAAATACCCTCACACTAACCCTACCCCTTATCCTAACCCTAACCCTAACACTTAACCTAACCCTAACACTAACCCTGACCCCTAACCCTAACCCTTACCCTAACCCTAACCCTAATCCTAACCCTAACCCTAAACCTTACCCTTGCCCTAACCCTAACCCTAAGCCTTACCCTAAACCTAACCCTAACCTTAACCCTTACCCTTACCTTAACCCTAACCCTAACCCTAATCCTTACCCTTACGCTAACCCTAAATCTAACCTTAACCCCAACCCGAAACCTACCCTAACCGTAACCCTAACCCTTACCCTTTCCCGAACCCTAACCCTAAACCTAACCCTAACCCTAACCCTTACCCTTATTCTAACCCTAACCCTAACCCTAACCCTAAACCTTACCCTTGCCCTAACCCTAACCCTAACCCTTACCCTAAACCTAACCCTAACCTTAACCCTTACCCTTACCTTAACCCTAATCCTAACCCTAATCCTTACCCTTACGCTAACCCTAAATCTAACCTTAACCCCAACCCTAAACCTACCCTAACCGTAACCCTAACCCTTACCCTTTCCCGAACCCTAACCCTAAACCTAACCCTAACCCTAACCATAACCCTTACCCTAACCCTAACCCTAATCCTAACTCTAACCCTTACCCTTAGCCTAACCCTAACCCTAACCGTAAACCTAACCCTAACCCTAACCTTAACCCTAAACCTTACTCTTACCCTAACCTTAACCTTAACCCTAACCCTAATCCTTACCCTTAGCCTCACCCTAACCCTAAACCTAACATTAACCCTTAGTCTTACCCTCACCCTAACCCTAACCTTAACCCTAACCCGAACCCAACCCTAACCCTAACCTTAACCCTAACCCTTATCTTTACCCTAATAGTAACACTAACCCTAACCCTAAACCTAACTCTAACCCTAAATCTAACCCTTACCCTTACCTTAACCCTAACCCTAACCCTAACATTAACCCCTTATCCTAACCCTAACCCTAACCCTAACCCTTACCCTTACCCTAACCCTAAACCTAACCTTAACCCTAACCATAACTCTAACCCTTACCCTAACCCTAACACTAACCCTAACCCTAAATCTTACCCTTACCCTAACCCTAACCCTAACCCTAAACCTAACACTTACACTCACACTAACCCTAAACATTACCCTAACACTAACTCTAACCCTTACCCTAACCCTAACCCAAACCCTAACCCCTAACCCTAACCCTTAACATAACACTAAGCCTAACCCTAAACCTAAACCTTACCCTTACCCTAACCCTAAACCTAACTCTAACCCTAACCCTAACCCTAACCCTAAACTTAACCCTAACCCTAACCCTTACCCTTACCCTAACCCTAACCCTAAACCGAACCCTAACACTAACCCTAACCCTAACCTTAACCCTTAACCTAACCCTAACCCTAAACCTAACAAAAGCCCAGCCCTAACCCTAACACTAACCCTTACCCTACGCTAACCCTAACCCTAACCCTAACCCTAACCCCTAAGCCTAACCCTAACCCTAACCCTAATCCAACCCTTACTCTTACCCTAACCCTAACCCTAACCTTAAACCTACACTTACCCTAAACCTAACCCTAGCCCTTAACCTAAACCTAACCCTAAACCTAACCCTTACCGTTACCCTAACCCTAACCCTAACGCTAAACCTTACCCTTACCCTAAACCTAACCCTAACCCTAAACCTAACACTATCCCTAACCCTAACACATATTCTTAAACTACCCCTAACCCTAACCAAAACAGTAACCCTAACCCTGACCCTAACCCTAACCCTTACTCTTACCCTAACCCTAACCCTAACCCTAACCCTAAACCTAACCCTTATCCTAACCCTAACCCTTACCCTAACCCTAACCCTAACCATAACCCTAAACATAACACTTACACTTACCGTAAAACTTACCCTAACCCTAACATTACCCCTAACCCATAACCCTAACCCTTACCCTTACCCTAACCCTAACCCTAACCCTTACCCTAATCCTAACCCTAACCCTTACCCTAACCCTAACCCAAAACTTAACCCCTAACACTAACCCTTAACCTAACACTAACCTAACACTAACCCTAAACTTTAACCTTACCCTAACCCTAAACCTAACTCTAACCCTAACCCTAACCCTAATCCTAAACTTAACCCTAACCCTAAACCTACCCCTTGCCCTTACCCTGACACTAACCCTAAACCTAACCCTAACCCTAAACCTAACCTTAATCCTAACATTAACCCTAACCCTTACCCTTACCCTAACCCTACACCTAAACCTAAAACTAACCCTAAACCTATCCTTAACCCTAGCCCTTACCCTACCCTAACCCTAACCCTAACCTAACCCTAACCCCTAAGCCTAACCCTAACCCTAACCCTAACCCTTACCCTTATCCTAAACCTAACCCTAACCCTAAAACTTACCCTTATCCTAAACCCTACCCTAACCCTAACGCTAACCCTAACCCTTACACTAACCCTAACCCTAACCCTTACACTTACTCTAACCCTAAACATAAACCTAACCCTAACCCTAAACCTAACCCGAACCCTTACCCTAACTCTAACCCTTACCCTTACCCTAATCGTACCCTAAACCTAACCCTAAACCTAAACCTAAGCCTTACCCTTACCCTAACACTAACCCTAACCTTAACCCTAACCCTAACCCTAACCCTAACCCTAACCCTTACCCTTATCCTAACTCTAACCCTAACCCTAACCCTTACCCTAATCCTAACCCTAACACTAACCCTTACCCTAAACCTAACCCTAACCCTAACCCTCACCCTTACCTTAACCCTAACCCTAACCCTAACCCTTACCCTCACCCTAACGCTAATCCTAACCTTACCCCAAAACCTAACCCTTACCCTTACCCTAACACTAAATCTAACCTTTACCCCAACCCTAAACCTAACCCTAACTGTAACCCTAACCCTTACCCCTACCCTATCCCTAACACTAAAACTAACCCTATCCCTAACCCTAACCCTAACACTTACCCTTACCGCAATCCTGACCCTAACACTTACCCTTACCCTAACCTTAACCCTAACTCTAACCCTAACCATAACCCTAACCCTAACACTTACCCTTACCCTAACCATACGCTAAACCTAACCCTAAACATAAACCTAACCCTAACCCTAAACCTAACCCGAACCCTTACCCTAACTCTAACCCTTACCCTCAACCTAACCGTACCCTAAACCTAACCCTAAACCTAAACCTAAGCCTTATCCTTACCCTAACACTAACCCTAACCTTAACCCTCACCCTAACCCTAACCCTAACCCTAACCCTTAACCTTATCCTAACTCTAACCCTAACCCTAACTCTTAACATTACCCTAACTCTAAACTTAACCCTAACCCTTACCCTTTCCCTAACCCTAATGCTAACCCTAACCCTAAACCTATCCCTTACCCTAAACCTAACACTTACCCTTACCCTAACCCTAACCCTAAAACTAACAATAACACTTACCCTTACACTAACGCTAACATTAACCCTAACCTTAACACTAAACCTTACCCTAACACCAACCCTAACCCGAAGCCTAACCCTAACCTTAGCCTTACCCGAACCCTAACCCTAACCTTAAACCCAACCCTAAACCTAACCCTAACCCTAACTAAACCCTTACCCTAACACTAACCCTAACCATAACCCTAACAGTTAACACTAACCCTAACCCTAACCCTTATCCTAACCCTAACCCTAACCCTAACCGTAACCCTTAATCTAACCCTAATACTAACCCTAAACCCTAACCCTAACCCTAACCCTTACCCTTACCCTAACTCTAACCTTAACTCTAACCCTGTCCCTAACCCTAACCATAACCCTTACCCTAACCCTAACCCCAACCTCAAACTTAACCCTAACGGTAACCCTAACCCTAAATCGTACCCTTACCCTAACCCTAACCCTAACCCTTAACCTTACCGTTACCCTAACCCTAACCCTAAACCTAACTCTCACCCTAACCTTAACCCTTAACCTTATCCTTACCCTAAACCTAATCCTAACCCCTAACCTAACAATAGCAATAACCCTTACCCTTATCCTAACCCTAACACTAACCCTAACTCTAAACCTAACACTTACCCTAACCCTAACCCTAACCCTTATCGTTACCCTAACCCTAACCCTAACCTTAACCCAAACCCTAAACCTAAAACTAAACGTAACCCTTACCCTAACGCTTACCCTAACGCTAAATCTAACCCTAACCCTAACACTTACCCTTACCCTAACCCTAACCCTAACCCTTTCCCTAACCCTCACCCTAACCCTAACCCTAACACTAACCCTTACCCTTTCCCTAACCCTAACCCTAACCCTAACTGTAACCCTAACCCTTACCCTTAACCTAACCCTAACCCTAAACCTAACCCTAACCTTAAGCCTACACTAACCCTAAACCTAACCTTTACCCTTACCCTAACCCTACCCCTAAACCTAACCCTAACCGTAATCTTAACCCTAACCCTAACCCTAACCCAAACCCTTACCCTTACCCTAACCCTAACCCTAAACTTAACCCATACCCTAACACTAACCCTTACCCTTACCCTAACCCTAATCCTAACCCTTACCCTTACCCTAACCCTAACCCTAAACTTAACCCATACCCTTACACTAACCCTTACCCTTACCCTAACCCTAATCCTAACCCTTACCCTTACCCTAACCTTAACCCTAACCCTAACGCTAACCCTAACCCTAACAGTTACCCAAAACTTCACCCTAACCCTAAACCTTACCCTTACCCTAACCCTAACCCTAACCTTAACCCCAAACCTAAACCTAAGCCTAACCCTAACCCTAACCCTTACCCTAAGCCTAATCCTAACCCTAACCCTAACACTTACCCTTACGCTAACCCTAACCCTAACCCTAACCGTAAAGTTAACCCTAAACCTAACTCTAAACCTTACCATTACCCTAACCCTAACCCTAAACCTAACACTAACCATAACCTTAAGTCTAACCCTAACCCTTACACTTACCCTAACCCTAACACCAAACCTAACCCTAACCCTAGCCCAACCCTAACCCCTATGTCTAAATCTAATCCTAACCCTAACCCTTACATTTTTCCTAACACTAACCCTAACCCTAACACTTACCCTTACCCTAACCCTAACGCTAACCCTAATCCTTACCCTAACCCTAAACCTAACCTTAACCCTAACCCTAACTCTTCCCCTAACCCTAACCATAACCCTTACCCTAACCCTAACCCTAACCCTAACACATATCCTTACACTAACCCTAACCCTACCCCTAACCCTTACACTTACCTTAACCCTAACCCCAAACCTAAACCTAACCTTAAGTCTAACCCTAACGCTTAAGCCTAACCTAACCCTAACGCTAACCCTTATCCTTATCATAACCCGAACCCTAACCCTAACAATTACCATTATGCTAACACCTACCCTAACCCTACTGCTAACCTTAACCATCACCCTAACCCTAACCCTAACCCTAACCCTAACCTATAACCTTACCTAACCCTAACCCTATCTCTTACCATTACCCTAACCCTAAACTTAATCCTAACCCTTATCCTTTCCCTAACCCTAACCCTAAAACTAACAATAACACTTACCCTTACACTAACGCTAACATTAACACTATACTTAACACTAACCCCTACACTAACACCTAACCTTAACCCCAAGCCTAATCCTAAACTTAGCCTTACCCTAACCCTAACCCTAACCTTAAACCCAACGCTAAACCTAACCCTAACCCTAACCCTTACCCTAACACTAACACTAACCATAACCCTAACAGTTAACCCTAACCCTAACCCTAACCCTTATCCTAACCCTAACCCTAACCCTAAACGTAACCCTTAACCTAACCCTAACCCTAACCCTAAACCCTAACCCTAACCCTAACCATAACCCTTACCCTTACCCTAACTCTAACCCTAACCATAACCCTAACCCTAACCCATACTCTAAACCTAAACCTAACCTTTACTCTAATCCTAACCCTAACCTCAACCTTAACCCTGACCCTAATCCTACCCTAACCCTAACCTTTACCCTTACATTAACCCTAACCTCACTCTGACCCTCTCCCTAACCCTAACCATACCCCTTACCCTAACCCTAACCCTAACCCCAACCTCAAACTTAACCCTAACGGTAACCCTAACACTAAAACTTACCCTTACCCTAAAACTAACCCTAACCCTAAACCTTACCCTTAACCTTACCCTAACCCTAACCCTAAACCTAACTCTCACCCTAACCTTAACCCTTACCCTTATCCTAACCCTAACCCTAACCCCTAACCCTAACAATAACAATAACCCTTACCCTTACCCTAAACCTAACACTAACCCTAACCCTAACCCTAACACTTACCCTAACCCTAACCCTAACCCTTACCGTTACCCTAACTCTAACCCTAACCTTAACCCCAACCCTAAACCTAAAACTAACCGTAACCCTTACCCTAACACTTACCCTAACCATAATTCTAACCCTAACCCTAACACTTGCCCTTACCCTAACCCTAACCCTAACCCTATCCCTAAACTTAACCCCAACCCTAAATCTAACCCTAACCCTAAACCAACCCTTACCCTAACCCTAAACCTAACCCTTACCCTTACCCAAACCCTAACCCTAAACTTAACCCAAACCCTAACCCTAACCCTAACCCTATCCTAACCCTAACACTTACCCTTACCCTAACCCTAACACTAACCCTTACCCTAATCCTAACCCTAACCCTTTCCCTAACCCTAACACTAACCCTAACCCTAACCCTAACCCTTACCCTTACCCTAACCCTATCCCTAACCTTAACCCCAACCCTGAACCTAACCCTAACCCTAACCCTAACCCTAACACTAACTCTAACCCTAACCCTAATGCTAACCCTTACCCTTATCTTAACCCTAACCCTAACCCTAACCCTACCCCTTACCCTTACACTAACCCTAAACCTAACTCTAACCCTACCCCAAACCCTTACCCTTACCCTTAACCTAACCCTAACCCTAACCCTTACCATTACCCTAACGCTAACCCGAACCCTAACCCTAACAGTAACTCTAAACCTAACACATAACCTTACCCTAACCCTAACCCTAACCCTAACCATAACCCTAACCCTAACCCTAAACCTAACCCTAAAACTTACCCTTACCCTCACCCTAACCCTAATCTTAAACCTAACCCTAACTCTAACCCTAACACTAAACTTAACCCTAACCCTTATCCTTACCGTATCCTAAACCTAACCGTAACCCTAAAATTAACCCTTACCTTTACCCTAACCCCTACCCTAAACCTAACCCTAATCCTTACCCTTACCCTAAGACTAACCCTAAACCTAAGCCTAACCCTAAACTTAACCCTAAGCCTTACCCTTAACCTAACCCTAACACTAACCCAAAACCTAACCCTAACCCTAACCCCAGCTCTTACCCTTACCCTAACCCTAACCCTAACCCTAAATCTAACCCTTATCCTAACCCTAAACATAACCCTAACCCTAAACCTAACCCTAACCCTAACACTGAATCTAACCATTACACTAACCCTAACCCTAACCCTTACCAAACCTAACCCTAAACCTAACTCTAACCCTAACCCTAACCCTTACCGTAACCCTAAACCAAACCCTTAACCTAACCCTAACCCTAAACCTAACCCTAACCTTAACCCTAACCCTAACCCTAACCCTAACCCTTACCCTAAACCTAACCCTAAACCTAACCCTAACCATAACCGAAACCCTAACCCTGACCCTAACCATTGCCCTTACACTAACCCTAGCCCTAAACCTAACCCTTACTCTAACCCTAACCCTAAAGCTAACCCTTACACTTACCCTAATCCTAAACCTAACCCTAACCCTAACCCTAACCCCTAACCCTAAACCAAAACCTAAACCTAACCCTTACCCTTATTCTAACAGTAACCCTAACCCTAACACTTCCCCTTACCCAAAACCCTACCCTAATCCTAACCTGAAACCTAACCATTACCCTAACCCTAACCCTTACCCTAACCCTTCCCCTTACCCTAATCCTAAACCTAACCCTAACCCTTACCCTTACCCTAAACCTAACACTAACCCTAACCATAAACCTTGCCCTTAGAGTAAACCTAACCCTAACCTTACCCTAAACCTAACTCTAAACCTAACCCTAACCCTTACCCTTACCTTAACCCTAACACTAACCATAAACCTTACCTTACCCTAACACTTATGCTAACCCTAACCCTAACCCTAACCTTTACCCTTGCTCTAACCTTAACCCTAACCATAACCCCAACCCTAAACGTAAACCTAACCCTAACCCTAACCTTTACCCTAACCCTAACCCTAACCCTTACCCTAACACTAACACTTACCCTTACCCTAACCCTAACCCTAACCCTTTTCCTAACCCTAACCCTAAACCTAACCCTAACCATTAACCTAACCCTAACACTAACCCTAACCCCTAAACCTAACCCTTACCATAACCCTAACCCCAACACTAACCATAACGCCTAAACCTAACCCTCACCCTAACACTAACCCCTAACCCTAACCATAACCCTAACACTAACCCTTAACCTTACCCTAACCCTAAAGCTAACCCTAACCCCAACCCTAACCCTAACTCTTATCCTTACCCTAACCCTAACACTAAGCCTAACGCTAAACGTTACCCTTACCCTAAACCTGACCCTAACCCTTACGCTAAACCTAACCCTAACTCTAACCCTAACCTTACCCTTACCTTAACCCTAACCATAACCCTTACCCTTACCCTAACGCTAACCCTAACCCTAACCCTAACCCTAACAGTAACTCTAACCCTAACCTTTATCCTTATCCTAACCCTAATCCGAACCCTAACCATAACCCTAACCCTACCAGAAACCTAACCCTAAACCTTACCCTTACCCTCACCCTAACCCTAACCTTAAACCTAACCCTAACTCTAAACCTAACACTAAACTTAACCCTAACCCTTATCCTTACCCTAACCTAACCCTAACCCTAACCCTAAACTTAACCCTTACCTTTACCCTAACCCCAACCCTAAACCTAAACCTAATCGTTACAATTACCCTAAGCCTAACCCTAACCCTAAGCCTAACCCTAAACTTAACCATAAGCCTTGCCCTTAACCTAACCCTACCACTAACCCAAAACCTAACCCTAACCCTAACCCTAACTCTTACCCTTACCCTAACCCTATCCCTAACTCTAAATCTAACCCTTACCCTTACCCTAAACCTAACCCTAAACCTAACACTAATCCTAACCCTAACCCTAACCCTTACCATAACTCTAACCCTAACACTTATCCTAACACTAACACTAACCCTAACCCTAACTCAAACAATTACCCTAACACGAACCCTAACCCAAACCTTACCCTTACCCTAACCCTATCCCTAACCCTTACCCTAACCCTAACCCTAACCCCTAACAATAATCATTAAGCTAACACTAATCCTAACCTTAACCCTTACCCTTACCCTAACCCTATTCTGAACTCTAACCCTAACCCTAACCGTAACCCTAAGCCTAACCCTTAACCTAACCCTAACCCTAACCCTTACCCTAACATTAACCCTAACCCTAACCTTAACCCTAACCCTAACCCTAACCCTAACCCTTACCCTTACCCTAACCCTAACCCTAAACCTAACCCTAACCCTAATCCTAAACCTAACCTTAATGCTAACCCTAACCCTTGCTCTTACCCTAACCCTAACAATAAACTTAACACTAACCCTAACCCTACCCCTAACCGTAACGCTAACCCTTACCCTTACCCTAACCCTAACCCTAAACCTAACCTTAACGCTAACCCTAACCCTTGCTCTTACCCTAACCCTAACAATAAACTTAACACTAACCCTAACCCTACCCCTAACCGTAACGCTAACCCTTACCCTTACCCTAACCCTAACCCTAAACCTAACCTTAACACTAACCCTAACCCTTGCTCTTACCCTAACCCTAACAATAAACTTAACACTAACCCTAACCCTACCCCTAACCCTAACGCTAAACCTTACCCTTACCCTAACCCTAACACTAAACCTAACTGTAACCATAAACCTAACCCCTAACCCTAACCCTAACCCTAACCCTTACCCTTATTCTAACCCTAACCCTCACCCTAAGACTTACCCTTATCCTAAACCTTACCCTAACCCTAACCCTAACCCTAAACCTCACCCTAACCCTAACCCTTACCCTTACCTTAACCCTAACCATAACCCTAAACCTTGCCCTTACCCTAACGCTTACCCTAATCCTAAACCTAACCCTAACCCTAACTCTTACCCTTACCCTAACCCTAACACTAACCTTACCGCTAACCCTAAACCAATCCCTAATACTAAACCTAACCCTTACCCTAACCCTAACCCTAAACCTAACCCTAACCCTAACACTTATCCTTACCCTAACCCTAATCCTAAACCTAACCCTAACCCTAACCCTTTTCCTAACCATAACCCTAACTGTAAACTTAATCCTAACCCTTAACCTAACCCTAACACTAACCATAACCCACAACCCTAACCCTTACCCTAACACTCACCCTAACCCTAACCGCTAACCCTAACCCTAACACTAACCCCTAACCCTAACCCTTACCAATATCCTAACCCTAACCCTAACACTAACACTTATCCTTACCCTAACCCTAACCCTAACCTAAATCTAACCCTTACCCTTACAGTAAACCTAACCCTAAACCTAACCCTAACCCTTACGCTACACCTAAACCTAACCCTAAACTTTACCCTAACCTTAACCTTAACCCCAACACTAACCCTGACCCTAACACTTACCCTAACCCTAACCCTAATCCTAACCTTTACCCTTACCCTAACCCTAATCCTAACATTAACCCCAACCCTAAACCTAGCCCTAACCCTACCCTAACACTAACACTTACCCTTACCCTAACCCTAACCCCTAACATTAACCCTCACCCTAACCCTAACCCTAACACTAACCCTAACCACTAACCCTAACCCTAACCCTAACACTAACCTCTAACCCTAAACCTAACCCTAACCCTTACCCTTATCCTAACCCGAACCCTAACCCTAACCTCTACCCTAACCCTAACCTAACCCTTACCCTAACCCTAACCCTAACCCTAACCCTTACTCTTACCCTAACCCTAAACCTAACCATAAACCTAACCCTAACCCAAACCCTTACCCTTACCCTTACCCTAACCCTAACCCTAACCATAAACCATACCCTTACACTAAACCTAACCCTAACCCTTACGCTAAACCTAACCCTAACCCTAACTCTAACCCTTACCCTTACCTTAACCCTAACCCTAAACTTAACCCTTAACCTTGCCCTAACTCTAACCCTAACCATAAACCTAACCGTAACCCTAACCCTAACACATACCCTTCCCCTAGCCCTTACCCTAACCGTAAACCTAACCCTAACCCTAAACCTACCCCTAACCCTAACCCTTACCCACACCCTAACCCTAAACTTAAACCTAATCCTAACTGTATCCCTAACCCTAAACTTAACCCTAACCCGTACGCTACACCTAACCCTAACCCTAACTCTAACACTTACCCTTACCCTAAACCTAAACCTAACCCTAAACCTTACCCTTTTCCTAACGCTAACCCTAACCCTAAACCTAAACCTAACCCTAAACCAAACGCATACCCTTACCCTAAACGTAATCCTAACTGTAACCCAAACCCTATCCCTAAACCTAACCATAACCCTTACCCTTGCCCACACCCTAACCCTAACTTTAAACCTAACCCTAAATCTAAACCTAAACCTAAACTTAACCCTAAACCTTATCCTTACCCTAACCCTAACCCTAACTCTAACCCTAAACCTAACCCTAACTCTAAACTTAACCCTTATCTTTACACTAAACCTAACCCTAAACCTAACCCTAACACTTAACCTTACCCTAACCCTAACCCTAACCCAAACCCTGACCTTAACTGTAACCCTTACCCTAACCCTAACCCTAACCCTAACCCCAACCCTAACTCTAAACCTAACACTTACCCTTACCCTAACCCTAAACCTAACACTGAATCTAACCCTAACCCTAACCCTAACACTTACCCTTACCCTAACCCTAAACCTAACACTGAATCTAACCCTAACCCTAACCCTAAACCTTACCCTAACCCTAAACCTAACCCATAACCCTAACCCTAACCCTTACCTTTACCGTTACCCTAGCCCTAACCCTAACCATAACCATAACCAGAACACTTACCCTAACCCTAACCCTAACCCTTACCCTTACCCTAACGCTAACGATAACCCTATCCCTTACCCTAATCCTAACACTAACCCTTATCCTAAACCTAGCACTAACCCTAACCCTAACCCCTAACCCCAACACTTAATATAACCCTAACCCTAACCCTAACCCTAATCCTTACCATTACCTTAACCCTAAAACTTACCGTAACCCTAAACCTAACCCTTACCCTAACCCTAACCCTAAATCTAACCCTAACCTTAACCCTAACCCTAACCCTAACCCTACCCCTTACCCTTACCCTAAACCTAATCCTAACCCTAACCCTAAACCTAACCCTAACCCTAACCTTAAACTTAACCCTAACCCTACCCCTTGCCCTTACCCTAACCCTGGCCCTAACCCTAACCCTTACTCTAACCCTAACCCTAAACCTAACCGTTACACTTACCCTAACCCTAAACCTAACCCTAACCCTAACCCTAACCCCTAACCCTAACCCAAACCCTAACCCTAACCCATACCCTTATTCTAACACTAACCCTAACCCTAACACTTCCCCTTACCTAAACTCTACCCTAACCCTAAACCTAAACCTAACCCTTATCCTAACCCTAACCCTAATCCTAACCCTTCCCCTTGCCCTAATCTTAAACCTAACCCTAACGCTAACCCTTACCGTTACCCTAACCCTAAGCCTAACCCTAACCCTAACCCATGCCCTTACAGTAAACCTAACCCTAACCTTACCATAAACCTAACTCTAAACCTAACCATAACCCTTACCCTTACCTTAACCCTAACACTAACCCTAAACCTTACCCTTACCCTAACACTTATGCTAACCCTATCCCTAATCCTAACCCAACCCCCAACCCTAACCCTTAACATAAACCGAACCCGAAACCTAACCCTAACCCTTACCCTTACCCTAACCCTAAACCTAACTCTAACCCTAAACCTAACCTTAACCCTAACCCTAACCCTAACCCTAACCCTTACCCTTACCCTAACCCTATCCCTAACCCTTACCCTAACCCTAACCCTAACCCCTAACAATAATCATTAAGCTAACACTAATCCTAACCTTAACCCTTACCCTTACCCTAACCCTATTCTGAACTCTAACCCTAACCCTAACCGTAACCCTAAGCCTAACCCTTAACCTAACCCTAACCCTAACCCTTACCCTAACATTAACCCTAACCCTAACCTTAACCCTAACCCTAACCCTAACCCTAACCCTTACCCTTACCCTAACCCTAACCCTAAACCTAACCCTAACCCTAATCCTAAACCTAACCTTAATGCTAACCCTAACCCTTGCTCTTACCCTAACCCTAACAATAAACTTAACACTAACCCTAACCCTACCCCTAACCGTAACGCTAACCCTTACCCTTACCCTAACCCTAACCCTAAACCTAACCTTAACGCTAACCCTAACCCTTGCTCTTACCCTAACCCTAACAATAAACTTAACACTAACCCTAACCCTACCCCTAACCGTAACGCTAACCCTTACCCTTACCCTAACCCTAACCCTAAACCTAACCTTAACACTAACCCTAACCCTTGCTCTTACCCTAACCCTAACAATAAACTTAACACTAACCCTAACCCTACCCCTAACCCTAACGCTAAACCTTACCCTTACCCTAACCCTAACACTAAACCTAACTGTAACCATAAACCTAACCCCTAACCCTAACCCTAACCCTAACCCTTACCCTTATTCTAACCCTAACCCTCACCCTAAGACTTACCCTTATCCTAAACCTTACCCTAACCCTAACCCTAACCCTAAACCTCACCCTAACCCTAACCCTTACCCTTACCTTAACCCTAACCATAACCCTAAATCTTGCCCTTACCCTAACACTTACCCTAATCCTAAACCTAACCCTAACCCTAACTCTTACCCTTACCCTAACCCTAACACTAACCTTACCGC